>KQ988203.1:74378-105418 GCA_001598015.1 Dorcoceras hygrometricum
TCAAGGGATAAGGCTTTATCCCACCAATTCCTTAATTGTCCAGTGAAGCCCTGAATAATGAAGGTTGTGGCTGTTTCCTCGTTTTGACCTTTGATTTTATAGGCTGCACGGGCCATGCCCATTTCTTGTAAATTATTGAGGATTTCATATTCGGATTTTCCATCAATGTTCCATTCGACTATGGATTGGCCATCGTATTTAGTGGTTTTGAATTGGTTTCTTTCTTCGTAACCAATATCAACAGGCGTAGGCCGTCGATAATAATTACGAGAGTTTGTATAATTATTATTGTTGAATCTTCGTCATGGATTATATATTTTATTAATTTGGTCATCTTCATCTGTGAAAGGATTTTCTATATTATTGATTTCATCTTCAGATTCTGAGATAGATTCAGAACTATTGGAAGAATCAGTTTGATTATTTTGTACATTATTGGTTTCTACACAATTAATTTTGCTTCCTGAGGTTCCAATTTCTGATAATTTAGTAGATATTTTATTTAACAGGAAATCAGTATTAATATTAAAGCTTATCTGTTTTTCTTTATCAGTAGGAATTACTTTTGTTTGGAAAAAAGGTTTAGCAGTTGTATCATTAAATATGGATGGTTTCGATTGTTGGGTCAGGGAACGATTATTTGAGATATGATCTACCTGATTAGCAATAGTTTTTAGTATTTGATTTGAATAATTATTCTGTTAAAAAATTTATTAATATCTTCGGTATTAAAAGGTTCTTTGTCACTGCGTCCTCTTTTAAAAAGATCAGCGATGACATCACCTTTGAGAGTATGCAATTGCAATGTTTGGAGAGGGGGATGAACAGCAGTAACAATTTCATTGCTACTAAGTGTCCATTTTTTATGTAGAGTTGTATTAACTTGAATAACAGATTTATTTTGGAAATCATTGAATCCTTCAGCAGATAGGAATATTGTTAAAAATGTGTAGAAAGGAATGTTTGATTTTATTTTTTTCATCTTTTGAACCCATTCTCTATGAATATTTTCCTTAATATTTTTATCTAGTTTATCATACCATTTTTGTTTCTCGTTATGAAATATATCGTGCATTTCTTCATTTAAATAATCGAAATCTGGGTTGAATTCTTTTGCAGATGTGATCATCATGACCATACTGGATATGGAAGGAGATGTTGGAGGAGAATAGTTTTGAGGTGAAGGACCTGATCTAGGTTTTGGAATAGGAGTGACAAAATCATATTTGGATGTAGTTTTTGAAAAAGTTGAGAATGAATGGCGAGATTGGGATTTTCGTAAAACTGGAGCAGGTTGTATAGGGGAATTAAATTTTATTGTGATTTTACCATCTTCTTCTTCAACTATTTGGGAAATATCTCTACGTTCTATATTTCGAGGTATTTGGGGAGTGTTAATTATGAACTGTTGTGGAATGTTATTTCATTCCATTTTAATCTTTTTCGAGTGAAGACCGTAGGTCTTTCAGCATCTATTTGTAACAAAACTCTTTCTTCTTTTGAAGAAGGCAGTCTGTTATATTTGGGGTTTAATTGAGAAGAGAGAAGTCGAAAGTAGACTTTGTAAATTATTGCAAAGTTCTTACAGGGATGAAATTCATCTCCCTGTATATGAACATCTAGTATTAAAGAGTCTAGAATCATTGGATCTGTAAGATCTATAGGGAAGTTTGGTGAACAATTAAAGTAAATTGGTCCATTACAAATATTAGTTTGTATCATAGACAGTAGAGATGTTTGATATCTCTTCAGTCTTTTATCTCTTAAGGCTAAGTAAATTGGGGTATCAACTCCTACATGAACTAATGGTTTGACAGCTATTTGGATTAAACCAAAATGTAGATATCTATAATTCTTTTGTATATATTTTTGAATTGTTGTATTATTTAAGAGAGCGATACTTTGAGAGTCTTCTTGAATAGATAAAGTTTCTTCATGAGTTTTAACAGAAAAGGCAGTTTTCAAATCTGTAAAAGAATTCAACCCCGATTTCGATTATTTAAATGAAGAAATGCACGATATATTTCATAACGAGAAACAAAAATGGTATGATAAACTAGATAAAAAATTAAGGAAAATATTCATAGAGAATGGGTTCAAAAGATGAAATAAATAAAATCAAACATTCCTTTCTACACATTTTTAACAATATTCCTATCTGCTGAAGGATTCAATGATTTCCAAAATAAATCTGTTATTCAAGTTAATACAACTCTACATAAAAAATGGACACTTAGTAGCAATGAAATTGTTACTGCTGTTCATCCCCCTCTCCAAACATTACAATTGCATACTCTCAAAGTTGACGTCATCGTTGATCCTTTTAAAAGAGGACGCAGTGACAAAGAACCTGTTAATACCGAAGATATTAATAAAATTTTTCAACAGAATAATTATTCAAATCAAATACTAAAAACTATTGCTAATCAGGTAGATCATATCTCAAATAATCTTTCCCTCACCCAACAATCGAAACCATCCATATTTAATGATACAACTGCTAAACCTTTTTTCCAAACAAAAGTAATTCCTACTGAAAAAGAAAAACAGATAAGCTTTAATATTAATACTGATTTCCTGTTAAATAAAATATCTACTAAATTATCAGAAATTGGAACCTCAGGAAGCAAAATTAATTGTGTAGAAACCAATAATGTACAAAATAATCAAACTGATTCTTCCAATAGTTCTGAATCTATCTCAGAATCTGAAGATGAAATCAATAATATAGAAAATCCTTTCACAGATGAAGATGACCAAATTAATAAAATATATAATCGACGACGAAGATTCAACAATAATAATTATACAAACTCTCGTAATTATTATTGACGGCCTACGCCTGTTGATATTTGTTAGGAAGAACGAAACCAATTCAAAACCACTAAATACGATGGCCAATCCATAGTCGAATGGAACATTGATGGAAAATTCGAATATGAAATCCTCAATACTTTACAAAAAATGGGCATGGCCCGTGAAGCATATAAAATCAAAGGTCAAAACGAGGAAACATCCACAACCTTAATTATTCAGGGCTTCACTGGACAATTAAGGAATTGATGGGATAAAGCCTTATCCCTTGACTCCAAAATAAACATATTAAATCATACAATTCATATGGAAGATGAGAACGGAAATATCACTGAACAAAATGATTCATGCGAATTTTTAATAGTTACTATATCAATGTATTTCATAGGAAATCCAAATGAAGAATTTAATTCCTCAAAAATAATTCTCACAAATCTCAAATGTCCATCCTTAACTGACTACTGTTGGTACAAGGATGTTTTTCTCACTCATGTTCTCCGCTGAGAAGACTCTAATATGTCTTTTTGGAAAGAACGTTTCATAATGGGTTTACCCCGTCTCTTTGGAGAAAGAATAATTCAAAAACTAAAAAACGACCATAGGCAGTGAAGACATTCCTTTCGAGGACATGACTTTTGGCCAATTATTTGCCTTCATAAAAAAAGAAGTATTAGCATTATGTACTGAACTCAAACTCCAAGCCAAATACAGATCTGATCGCACAACAACTCATAAAGAGTTGGGAAGTTTCTGTTCAATGTCAGGATTAATGAACATTGATCCTCCTTCAATCCGCCGTAAGAAGAAACAAAAAACTTTTAAATCATATGATAGAACATCCAAATTTACTAATCCAAGAATCCGTAAACATAAAAGACCTACTACAAAGCCAAATACATTAAAATGTTGGAATTGTAACCAACCAGGACATACGTCAAATAATTGTACTAAGAAACCAAAGAAATCTCATAAAAAATATAACAAACAAAAAATTAATGAATTAATCGATGATATTCCCAGTGATATTAGTACTTCAACAAACGATGAAACCGAATTTGAACATGATCAACCTTCAAAAGGCATCTGCCATTTATGTGTCATTTCAAAGGATAAAAGATAAGCAATACTTGATTTAGTTCAACAAATTCCAGATCAAGAAATTCAAAAACAATATCTTAATAAGTTAAAAGACTTAATAATAGAAGAATCAAGTTCAAAACGAGACCCTGTCAAAGAACACTTCAGTCTAAGCACTCTGTTTGATAAATATCCTCAACAGAGTATTCTCAAAAAAATTACTACAAAAGATTTACAATCAGAATTTAATATGCTTAAAAAACAAGTTAATCAGCTTCAAAAAGATCTTTTTTCATTAAGAGAAAAAGATTTAGAATTAGAAACAAAATTATTACTTATTAGTTCAAACCATCCTACACCAGAAGATATTGATGAAATCAATCTAAATCCCCTTAATCAAACATCACCAAGTAATTTCATCAACTCTATACAAAAAAATTGAATTCCAGAAATGGTATGTCAACATAGATCTCGTTATCAATGATTTCAAAATCACTCTTATTGCCCTTGTTGATTCTGTGGCAGATCATAATGTTCTACGCGATGGCGTAATTCCATCAAAATATTATGAAAAAACAACCGAAAAACTATATACAGCCAATTCAAAACCTCTTGACATAAGATATAAATTATCAAATACTCATATTTGTAATAATGGTTACTGTTTCAAAAATGTGTTCACTCTTGTTCGTGACATATCACAAGATATGATTCTCGGTACTCTCTTCCTTACACAAATATATCCTTTCCAAGTAAATGATAAGGGTGTGTTTACCAAAATTCATGGTCGACATATCCTATTTCCTTTCATAACACTTGTTAAGCAAAAAGAAATATTATTATTACAAAATTCTTCAATATTTAAACAGATAAATCTCATCCAACATAAAAAACAACATATTAATTCTCTGAAAGAAGGACTTCCTTACCTTCAAATTGAAGAACAATTACTTGATCCTCAAATAAAAAAGAAAATCACTGAATTAGAGCATTTCATAACAACTCAAATATGCAGTGAACTTCCAAATGCCTTCTGGGCTCGCAAAAGCCATATCGTTACTCTTCCTTATGAAAAAGATTTCAATGAACGAAATATTCCCACAAAAGCTCGTCCAATTCAAATGAATCAAGAATTTCTACATCACTGCCAAAAAGAAATCCACGATCTCCTATCCAAAAACTTAATCCGACCCTCCAAATCACCTTGGAGCTGTTCTGCCTTTTACGTCGTAAAACAAGCAGAACTAGAACGTGGGGTACCGCGTTTAGTCATTAATTACAAACCTTTAAAAAAAGTTCTTCAATGGATTAGATATCCAATTCCTAATAAAAGAGATTTAATTAATAGACTGCATTCAGCCACAATATTATCAAAATTTGATCTCAAATCTGGTTTCTGGAAAATACAAATTGCTAAAACTGACCGTTACAAAACGGCATTCACAGTTCCTTTTGGCCATTACGAATGGAATGTAATGCCTTTTGGACTAAAAAATGCTCCTTCTGAATTTCAAAGAATTATGAATGATATTTTCAATCCATATAGTTCCTTCAGTATTGTTTATATAGACGATATCCTCATATTTTCTGATAATCTAAACCAACATTTCAAATACTTAAAGCATTTTCTACAGATAATTAAACAAAATGGTCTTGTGCTCTCTCAAAAGAAGATGAAATTATTTCAAACTTCAATCTGTTTCTTGGGTCATGATATAACAAAAGGATTAATCAAACCAATTCAAAGGGTTATCCAATTTGCTGAGAAGTTCCCTGATCAAATTAAAGATAAAAATCAACTACAAAGATTTTTAGGATGCCTTAACTATATAGCCGAATTTTTCCCTAACCTACGCAAAATCTGTCAACCCTTATATACACGTCTTCAAAAGAATCCCCCTCCATGGACTGATCTTCATAAAAGCATAGTGAAAAATATAAAATCCAAAGTTCAAACATTACCATGTTTAGGCATACCCAACCCTGTAGCATTCATGATAGTTGAAACCGATGCCTCTGACATAGGATATGGAGGTATACTCAAACAAAGATTAGAATCCCGAGAACAACTGGTTAGATTTCATTCCGGTCTCTGGCTTGGAACACAAAAGAATTAGTCCAATTTCATTCTCCTCAAACACCTACAAAAACCCCTTCTCAAAGACCTACTGGTCAATTTCCTCCCCTTACCTCAAACTTCAATCGATTCAGCCCCATTCAAAATATCCCTGAACTGCCTTATAAATCAGTTCTGGCCTCATCTTCAAAACAAATTCAAACCACTCCTTCAAACCCCCAAGAGAAAAATGATGATCATAAATACGTCCATAAACCGTGGCCCGAAAATCTTGGGCTTGCTCCATTCATGGAAATACCCCAAGAAGTCAAAAGGCAAGATTACTTGCGAAGACGTTTTGTCAACTATCAATACTGGGAAACCACAGAACCCACAAAAAATCAAAAATTTTATGAGCTTATCCTAGTGGATACAGATTCCGTGGAAATAGTCCACAAGAAAGATCCAAAACATAATGTCTCTTATTCCAAATGTATTATCAAACAAGTCATCTCTTCCACCCAATGGGATGATTCTGAACCACCCATCAATAATTTCAAATTTCGTCCTTTCTCCGTTAATTTCCAACCTGCAACCTTCAATTACTTTGATTACAAACTTGCCTGGTTTAGGACTTTTTATTTCCGTCCTTACTAACATTCATGGTTTTTTACTTTTCATTCTGGTTGTGATACAAATTTCCCTACTTGGTTCTATGAGTGGTGGAAACTCATGGGATCTGATTCAACTATACTTCCTACCAATGTCAAAAGAGGTTTAGAAATATTTTTCGAAAATTCCTGCCTTCCAAATTTTCAAAAACCCTTGAAATTTCGTGCTCAATTCAAGGTTCCCTGGATTTTTTCCTGGGATTTTGATTTCCAAAAGCTCTATCCTGAACCGGTGCCTTACTCTCTGGTACGGATTCACAAAATCAAATGGTGGGGAAAATATGATACTCACCTATGCAATGAACCTGTGGTTCGACATTTCCTATCTACTGGCCAATTACCCAAATATTCATCTGATGATAAACAGCAAAAGAAATCTGTTCAAACAAACACCCAAACTTCTCAAAAAGCTAAATCTACTGCTGATCCTTCTCAAAAAACTTTCTGGGATCAGTTCAAAAATGATAGAATTTCAAAGCATACTGTTCAATACTCAGATCTGATTTCAGTCTTCTTCTTTGATTGAAATCTCATGAATTCTTGTTAGTTTCTGAACATCAAGAGGATTGTAAAAACAGCAAACCACATTCGAAAGTGATCTGTTTTAGATCAAGAAATGCAAGAAAGGAAAGTTATAGAAAAGAAAGGAAAGGAAAGTTTTATAAAATGTTTATGAGATTATGGCAAAGATAACATATTATTACCAAGGAAGGGACCAAGATTATGGTTGAAAGACTATAATCCCTTAATATAAAAGATAGGATTTATTTCCTAATTCCCGATATCAGATGACAGTTTGATCAAACGATTGTGACCTATGTCCAGGTGTCTAAGTCATATGTCGACTGAAAATAAGAACAGTTCATAAGGTGATTTATATTCACAGCTCCAGAAAGAGTTTGATACTTCATTTCTAGAGGCAAGAAATGTTTTAAAGATTTTAGACATGTGCAGTTATGTTTGTCCTATTTCGGTATTTTATCGTTCAGCTTTGAACTTCAGTACAGATAAAGATATTGTTCTGCTTGTATTGCCTGTATCTGCTATTCCAGATTTACTTGTTTAGCCCCTATGCTCACTAGTTTTCTTTAGTGCATGTGATGAATAGTAGGGAACTGGATGGTGTGAGATGGAACAGACCGGAGGTGTTTATCGTGGACATCAGTTTTCCGTTCAGTTTTCAGTTTAATATGTTTTGTTGTATAGAATTATAGTTATAGTTATTTTTGAATCCATCACAGATTACTAATTCATTGTTCTAATGTAATCTGAACAAATATCGTATCCTTGAACGACGTATGAATTCCGCACAGTTATATGTATATATATCTGAACAGATCTATTTTCCCAATTCTAAGAATGAAATTTCTGTTCCATTGCAATTCAATCCAGAATGGTATTGATTTTTCGAATTAAATCAGGCCCAAACTTTTAGATTCTTTCAATTCGAGCCCAAATGTATAATAATTTATGTTAAGAAAAGCCCAGTCGCTACATTTTGAGATCTAAAAGCTTGTTAACTATACTCGCGTGCAATTTTTGTTGGTGTATGGTGGATCCGGATCGTGCGCATGACTCACAGCGGAAGTTTAAATTTTTTATTGATCACCGTGAATCGATCAAGGTGGTCGGGCCAGCTCATATGTTATAGGTAATGGAAACTAGAACAACATACATAGAGTATTAGTCTCTTTACCTTGCTGAAGATATATTACCTGGCTCAAACCAGTCCAAATTTATGCGTTTGTGGCTCTTTGATTGGTTGGCTCACGAACACTTCTCCTAATCAGGTCAAAGGCCAGATTCCATGTTCCCTCTACAAGCTTGCACTAGAAAACTTGCGAGTCGACCTGTGGTGATAAGCGCACAAGACAATGACCAAATCAGTGGAGGAGAAGGGGTAGCACACATCTTATGAGAAGGAAGAGCGACGGCAACCGCCAAATTGCTTCAAGGGAGCGACGTCGGATGTGGTGACGACGATGCACTAGGGCAGCGTCAGCTAGGTTTTGTGGAGGGAGGATAGGGCTCAACTATTGTGCAAGACAAGTGTTTATGTTATGATTTTGTAGTGCGTTACAATGAGCCCTAGTATGCCATATTTATTGGAGAAAAGTTCTATTGGCTCCAGGAAAAGCTAGACGAAATCCTATGGACTCAAAACTAGTTAGATTCCATCAGCATCGTAGTCCCGTTCGACGATATGGTATCGTCGGTGCTCTCAATATAAAAAAATATTTATTACGATTCAGAATCAAATTCCTCAACCATTGAGATTGCATAACAATTTCACTCTCCACCACTGGTTATGGAATTCATACTCCCAAGCTCCCTACTATCATACTTAACACATTGAGTCTCATTTCTCCAAGGGAATCAGTAAACCAATACTTGTGTGACCCTCAATGATTCAATATATATCTAGCCATGGGCTCAAAACACTCTATGACTCGGAGAACACATTCCCCGACTTACCCATCGAATCATGGTAAAGCGTATCGAATCAATGACCATTGGTGAATCGAGATCGTTAATGATTCGATAGCTATGTTGTTAGGACCGATGCTCGTAATCAGGGATTAAGCACACAATTAAATTAAAACACGGAAGTTTAAAAGCGGGTTAAATTTTTTCTTTTGGTTTGATACGATAGCGAGTAAAAATATTTGAATACTCAAAATATAGATAGTCCTTTAAAACTATTTTTAAAAACACATGCAGAGCTGGTCTTGCTCACAGTATATGCAGAAAACCATGTAATAGAAAAACATCGAATCTCCCAGATCAGTATATATATCCAACCATAAACATAAACATCGAATCAATAGATATCAACAAATACATAGGGCATCCCCTGGTGAATGACTCGATGAAATATATATACAAAACTGGGACATTCGATCAATGCTCTATGGGACTCTACTCGTTGACCTCCACCTGGTGCAGCTAAATCACTTGGATAACCTGCAATGGTCAACAAAACGACCAAAGTGCCCCAAATGGAGGGGTCAAACCCCAGTACGGAGAACAATATAAAACAACAATCGAATCACAAATGGTATATGCTACATGTTATTCAATGCATGTTTGGTAGCAAGGATAACGGTTAACAAGACCGGAGGGCCAAAAAATACGATCATAAACAAGGTGGCAACATCGTTGAGGGTGCGGGAGCTACCCGCTACATCCTCAACGGTCAGGGGGCGGGAGCTACCCGGTGCATCCTCAACGGAAAGAAAAAATCAGAGAGTGTCATCAAAACCCTCGTCACCAAGCATCCAGCCACAACATCTGAGGGGGCATGAAAAACCCCGTGCATCCTCAATGCCCTATTCGTGAGTGTGCTACCTCAAACACCACAACAAAAGTCCACAAGATTTGACGAAATAAGACAGGCTGCCAAATGAATTCAAGGCCCAATAGGATTTCATATGCTCGATGACATGTCATAACAATGAATCACATAAAAATATGTAAACACAGGCAACAACACACTGCATTCAAAACAGATAGCACATATACCAGCTCTACGAAAGCTGTAAGTACACGCTCCATCCGTACCTCGTAGCTTACTACCATCAATACCTCAAACTAAGCACAATGGCCAAACAGATCACACCCATGCCTAGACAGAACGCATAAGCTGAAGACAACAGACAGGGGACAGAAATCCAGTGCCTTCTGAACAGGTGGCGAAATCACGACAGAATCTCCAAAGTCTACCACCGGTCGGGAGCTTACAAATGACCTCAGGGTATCCTAGAACCCAAAAACAGTTACAATAGATCACAATCTGCTCAACAATCGAAAGAAATCAGCTCAGGAAATCTCGTCGGAAAACCTGGCTGAGAGCAGTCAGCTCAGAAATGCTCAATTCAACGCCACATATAATGATATTGCTCTCAAACTAAAGCTAGGGACGAAAGCTATCACTTACGGCTCATGGTTTCCTGAACTGAAGATCCCATCAGTAGAAGGTGTGAAAACAACAAGCCTCAGCTATTGTCGTGCTCCCTTCTCCAGCCAACCACGGACCTCAAGACTGGTCGGGAAAGACGAGTTTGGAAAGAGGATTTAAACGGTACCAACCTTTCTCCAAACTAAGTAGTCGATCACCGACTATCAAGAAAATTATGTGGGGTGGGTGAACACTGACAAGGGTTTCAAAGGGGTATCAGCTCGGGCTCTGAAAAACACACATATAACTTGTCCAAAAAAATAGCTAGCCCTTGAGTTTATAACTTAGTAGATATTTTAAGTAACTCGACACAAACCCCATACCTGATCTACAGTGAAAACAGATCAGCACGGACCTCTAAATTTACCCCCCAGCTCGGGATGTCAAAGCCTCCTCTAATCTGACTCCTAGCTCAGGATAGCTTATACCATAACAGAACATGCTACACAATCATATTAGCGCTACAAGGTCAGCACGGTATCATCAAATCAGCTTAGCGCTACAAGGTCAGCAAAGTACCATCGGAGCAGTTCAGCGCTATGCTAACAGTTAAGCTCGCAACCAAACTGTTCCACTTAGATCCTTGTACGAAACGCAGTCTTCTCAACATCCTGCTCACGGATGCGCAACTGATGGTACCCCGAACGAAGATCGATCTTAGAAAACACAGCTGAACCCTGAAGCTGATCAAACAAATCATCGATCCGAGGCAAAGGGTACTTATTCTTCACCGTCGCCTTATACACTGTCTAAAGTCGATGCACATCCTCATCGACCCGTCCTTCTTCTTAACAAACAAGATAGGCGCTCCCCACGGGGACATGCTAGGCCTACTGAATCCCTTCTCTAGCAAATCACTAAGCTGAACCTTAAGCTCCCTCAACTCAGCAGGCGCTAAACGATATGGAGCTCTAGAAATCGGGGCTGTACCAGGCACCAACTCAATGTTGAAGTCTATCTCCCTTAACGAAGATCGATCTTAGAAAACACAGCTGAACCCTGAAGCTGATCAAACAAATCATCGATCCGAGGCAAAGGGTACTTATTCTTCACCGTCGCCTTATACACTGTCTAAAGTCGATGCACATCCTCATCGACCCGTCCTTCTTCTTAACAAACAAGATAGGCGCTCCCCACGGGGACATGCTAGGCCTACTGAATCCCTTCTCTAGCAAATCACTAAGCTGAACCTTAAGCTCCCTCAACTCAGCAGGCGCTAAACGATATGGAGCTCTAGAAATCGGGGCTGTACCAGGCACCAACTCAATGTTGAAGTCTATCTCCCTTATCGGAGGAAAACCAGGAATCTCCTCCGGAAACACATCCGAGAAATGTCGAACCACGGGAACCCTACTAAGCTCTACGCTAGAAGAATAAGACGCATCTAAGGCATAGATCATAAAACCAGCATTCTCTAGCGACAACAGGCTAAACATTTCCATAGCAGAAACTAAAGGAATCTTCGATTGGGAATATTGTCCATAGAAATTCCATTTCTCGCCAGACTGGGGCCTAAATCGCACAACTCCATGGAAACAATCCATAGTAGCCCTATAGCTAGACAACACGTCCATTCCCACTATACAATATAAATCCCACATCACTAGCCTGATCAGGTTGGCTAACAACACACTCTCGCCAAACCTAAGAACGCCATTCAACAAAATCTCTTGGGAGAACAAGCTAGCGCCGGCAGGAGTCACTACAGACTCAACATCACACAAAGATGTGGTATGCAAACCATGCTCAACCACAAATGCATTAGAAATAAACGAATGTGATGCTCCTGTATCAAACAACACACGCGAAGGAAAATCAAAAACAAAGCATGTACCTGCGATCACCCCTCCGCCTGGCGTGCCCTCCGCTTGCTCCCTAGTCATGGAATTCACCTGGGCAAACTGAGGTCCAGAAAACTGAGGATGGGAAGACTATCCAAACTGCGAAGGACCAGGCTGCTGAAACGGCCTAAAATGAGGCTCCCCTAACCTCTGCTGCTGGGCTGGAAAAGAACGACCTCTAGACTATCCAGCTCGACCCTACGGTGGAGAGGCGGTTTGCTGCGATCTAGACAAAGGACACACTCTAGCAAAGTGTCCGTACTGACCACAGACATTGCATGAACCCTGCACACCTACACACTGAGCTGTAGGATTCCTTCCACCACACTGGCCACAAAACTCAACTTTGGAACTACTACAACTGCTCGAACTCCCCGATCCAGAAGAACTCGAACCAGACTTTTTCTTAAACTGACGACCACGAGGCCTAAACCTCTGGTGTCCGGGCTGCTGGGCTACCTGCTGCTGGGGTGGCTGAGACGACTGCACTGACTGGGAAGGTTGCACCCCCGGAACCACGGGACGACTACCATGCACCCCTTGCGGCCTAACACGCGACTGACGGTTCTGCAGTCCTTCATCAATGTTTATACACAAAAGAATACAGCTCTTCATTGAGCCCCTCCATGAACTTGTTCCTCTTCGCCTTCTCTCGGCCAGCAACATGCGGAAAATACGCAAGAAGAGAAGAAAATCTCCGGGCATACTCTCCCACGGACAAGGATCCCTGCACCAGGTTATCAAAATCTCGCTCCCTGGCGTTCACAAAAGATTCCGGAATGTACTCCTGACGAAAGGCAATACAAAAGCTACTCCACGAAATCCCTACATCTGTCTCCTCTAGAGTCCTCGAAGCACCTCTCCACCAACGCTCGGCACTTCTCCTCAACTGAAACGTAGCTAAACGCAGCCTACGCTCATCGTCATACTTGACACGATCGAACAAACCGGTAATATGCTGCAACCAGGACTCATCATCAGAACTAGGCTCATCGCCATTGAACGTCTGAGGATTCATCCGCTAAAACCTCGCCATCACTAGTTCCATATCGTCCACATGAGCTGCCAGGTCATCTACCTCCAAGTCAATCTGTCTATCGCGTCCACGACGAGGAACACTACGCTGCACTTCCTCGTTCTGACCTTCAGACTCTTCCTGAAACTGCCCTCTACCTCTACCCCTACGTCTAGGCGGCATTTACGAAGGCACTAAGAGGGTAAGGTCACACAACAACAGATATATAACAGAACAAATAAATCACATAGTCATGCACATGCAACAAGCAACACTGTGCCTAGACTCAAGTGTGATCAAAGAAATCGAGCTTATCCTAGCTTAAGCTCTGATACCAAAAATGTCAGGCCTCGTGCTCTATTACAGAGTTTAACCACGCAAACACATAGGGGAAGCAATAAAATAGTGCTAAAATTTTCGCTTTGGCCTGACTGAAAGATTACATAATTTAAATATTGTAATACTCAAAATATCCCAGTAATTAAAATAACTCAGTACAACAGTACAACATTCAACAGATACAAGCACTACAGAAAACAACTGAAATACAATAAAGCACAGGGCATTCCCCGGCTATTAGTGCTTATACATATATGCTATACGCTACTGGGACACTCTAACCACCTACTGGGGCACCTCCAGCTGGGTCTACTCCACGACCAGCAGAGTAACCATGATAACCTGAAAACACATACACAGGCAAACAACACCAGCCCCAGAGGGACATGGGGTCAAACCCCAGTACGGAGAGCAACATAAAACAACTAACGGAAAGCAATAGATAAATATGCGAATGCTATGCATGAACAGCTGAGCACAACAGAAGGCTACAACCAGCGGCAGGGAGCCAGAATCTCGAAGGCAACTCAAAGATGATCAAGAATCGATAGCAACGAATAACAGATGTCAGTGGCCACGGGGTGTGTGAGTATATGGGAGCTACCCACTCGTCTCAACACACGGGGCCAGATGCAACACATGGCTCAACCTGCTGTTGCCCAACTCATGAGGTGTGGAAGCTACCACTCCGCCCATAGTGTCTAACAGATCCCAGCAGGGAGATGAGGTACGGGATTTACCCGCTCAGCCTCAACAGCATCCTGGTACGCTCAGAGCAATAAACAAGGCACGACTATAACAGATCTGAGCTCAAGAGATAAATGCGTGTAGGCAATAGATGCAATGTTCAACACAGAAACATATACAATACGCAAGGCATACACAGCAGCAAGCATAATCACCCATGCTCAATCCAAAGCTGTAAAACAAGCTCACATCCGTACCTCAAATCTTCTGTGCTACAATTACTACAACAGGGTCCCGTGAAACACAGATCTCACACCTACTAAGCCAAATATAGATACTAACTCAGGGACATTAACACAGAAACCACGAATTGGGAGCTACAAGCTCAACCCAAGCCTATCCTACCCTTCTAATACAACAGAGAGCTCTAAACAAACACAAGGTAGGATCTGAACACTTACCCCAACAAGCTAGGACGGAACGCTAACAAACTACACAAGGGAGATGTCTTAGCACACCTCACCAGCTTCAAGAAAGTGTTAAAAGCAGTATCCAAATGAAGCGTCTCAGCAAGAGGAGTCCAGCGCTACCACTCTTACTTCAATTGGAGCTGTCTACCGAGGCAATGAGAGAAGATAAGGTTCGGTGAACAGTAGCTAGGGTATCGCGACAGAGTTCGCTATCGGGAAATATCTAAGTGTCGGGAAACAATAATGGACAAGGGTCGAGGTCATCTATATACTCAAATCTGTCCATGCTTGCTGAATAGATCCCACCGACAACTTAAGGTACAAAGATGATATTCCCGCTCAGATCTGAATCTCTCAACAGATCTCTCTACACAGCAAAGAGATCTCGACTAACTCAAACTACGTCGCACCGCCTCTACTGTCGCATCTAGACACGTCACTCGCTACTCAGATCTGAATCGCTAGCGCAATTGAAATCTGAAACCCAAACGACGTCGCTCTCTAACACTCAGATCTCTCTCAAATCTTAAGACCAACGCTGCTCTCAACTGAGTCTCGCCCGCTAAACCAAAACGCTGTCGTTCCAACTAATCCAAACAATGTAGTTTAGCTACTCGCTGCTGAAACAAGTTACTGCGCTCTCTTCTGCTCAGCGACAATAGATTCCACCACGACTGTTGGACACAAACCACTCAGCGATGGCCAACACCCGCAACTACACAGATCACGTAACAAAACTCTCCAGATCTATTCTAAGGACTTATACAAAACCCGATAGCTTCTCCAAGCATATCGACTCAAAGCTGGACATCCAGACTTGTTCGCTCAAATCTGAATCCAGCAAAACCCGATTAATTAACTCAATTAATCCTTCTAAACTTTTGGTTCTCACATGCACCATTTAAACCTAGTGAGCCTAGAGGCTCAGCATGCTCTATCGTATATCATAACAACATGCACCATTTAAACCTAGTGAGCCTAGAGGCTCAGCATGCTCTATCGTATATCATAACAAAGTACATACTAATAAAATCGCATGCAAGAACATACTTGTAATAAAGTAACGTTAAAAACATGAATGCGTGCATGATCTTAAAACATTGCTTCATACATTTTATATCATAACATATCATATAGCATATAAGGCATGACATAACGTAACATGAAAAACATATGAGTCGTATCCTGAGGTGTGACCATAGTCGATTGATCAATATATAAACCAACGTACGTGGCGGTGTGGTTCACCCGACCTCGAGCCGGGATCCCCATATGTCACACCTATATGTTGTCACTTCACCATGATATCGGCACGTGGATCCATAAGCTGCCACTTCACCATGATATCACACATGGATCCTTAAGCTCATAAGTCGCCACTTCACCATGATATCACACATGGATCCATAAGCTCATCATACATTCATCATAAGTTGTCAAAAATCATTCAATCCCTCGGATTTTGTCTTTTAAAAGAACATGCCCTTAACATTCATAAAACATTCATGATGCATGCATTTCGTAAAATTATGCAAGTTTAAAATCTTAGCCCGTTAATGTATATTTAATCATTTCCTTTAAAACATTTACGTACATAGCATACTACATATATGATTAAATATACACTTACGGGCTTCTACATTTTTCTACTTCGGTCAAGGATTGATTCCGGGGCCTGGCTCACTACTTCTAGACTAATTATCGCTCTTAACTTAATCGATGAAACGAATGTTCACCCCTTTTTAAAATTTTGTCTATTTTAATTAAATTTTGACTTTAGAATTCAATGCTAATTAAAATCAAATTTTGACTTAATAAAATCAATTCTGACTTATTAAACAGAATTCAATGCTAATTAAAATCAAATTTTGACTTAATAAAATCAATTCTGACTTATTAAACTCGATTTTTTAAAATCAACCTAAATCAATTTTGACCCCAAAATTCAATTGTCAGGCCACGTGCGCTAATAAAACAATTAGTCACAAATATGCGGAAGCATCATAAAACTATGGGCTAAAATTTTTCAATAATGGGCCTGATCCAATATCATTTCAAAATACATCGTACTCAAAATAAGAGTTTAATTCGAAACTCAAACAACAACAGTCAATAACACAACACACGATCGCCAACATAAATAAAGGCACAGGACATCCCCTGGCTCAATATAAATATCAGTACAACTGGGACTCAAATCAAAAAGGGGATCGACCAGCTGAAGCTCCACTCTGTCCAGCCTGGTAACCTAAAGAACCTGCCAAAGCCAACACAGACCGAGGCAGCCCAAAACAGGGAAAATAAACGAGGTCAAACCTCAGTACGAAGAGCACAATAAAAGCATCTATCATATCAGACAATGCAATATCTCAATCGTGCAATGCATTAAAAGGGCTACCAAGAATCATCGGTAGGCAAGCATAGCACAACGACTCAGCTGTGCAGATCTCATCAATCATCATCAACTTGTGATCTTCAGGTGCGACGACTCAGCCGACCATCACAAGGCATAGTGGTTTTCAGGCACAACGACTCAGCTGGCCACCATATCAAATACAGCGTTGGACCTTTCAGGCACGACGACTCAGCCGACCGATCACAACGTGCAAAAAGGGAATTTAGCTCTCAAAGGAATAAGGCTCAATATGTATGCGTGAATGCACAGCAGATTCATGCTTAATCAATGCATAAAATCACACGCACATAACACAGATGTGAGCATAGAATCATTCAGCAATCAAGACAATTCACAACAGCTAATTCACGACAGAAATATTCCCAAAGCTGCTAAAATCTAGCTCAATTCGTACCTCAATTCAGCTTCTACCTCAACAGATCTCGCAACAACAACGAAGCGCAGCAACCAACTCAAGTCTACTGCCCTAGCAACTCCACGAAAACTCAGCAGAAGCTACTACAAGTTCGAATCTGTCAAAGTATCCAGCAATTCAACTCAAATCTGAACTCAACAGTTTAAATTCTAATTCCCTGTAGCATAACTCAGCTACCTTACTCCTACAGAGCACTACTCAGTTCTCATACGAAGCTTAAATCGGTAAAGAATCGCTTACCAAAGCTGTTAAAGAACAGACAAGCTACTGGTCCACACTCGCAAAGACACCCGAGCACTACAATTACTTCGCGCTCCTCAAATCCGGTGACTCCAGTCTCCAAACTTGTATAAATCGAAAGCCCTAGAGAATACGAGCTCAGCGCTACCAATCTTTCTCCAAACAGCGGCGAAAAATGACGGCAATCGATGGAAATAGGGTTCGAATGAACAGTACGAATCGAGGGTTATCGGGGATGAAGATAAGAAATATCAGGTCCGAAAATACTCTAAGTGTTGATCAGCACTTACATTAAATCCCCAAGTCTAAGCTACAGTGGAAATCAACCACCGACTAATTCAGATCCCATCACTAAGGCCGAAGTCTCTCAAGTCTGGCCTCAGCTATCACTCACATCTGTCAACGCTAACTAAGATCTGATCTCCAAACAAAAACGCATTCTAATCAAAACGACGTCGCTCTTACTTATAAAAACGACGTAGCATCGGAGTCACGCTCTCCAAACAGATCCAGCTAATGCTGCTTAGATCTTGATCACATCTGTGTACACAGTACCATTGACCAACGTTGACATCTGATCGCGCCACTAAACAGATCTCACTCTCTAGCGTCAAGTCTTGATACACGATACGATTTCGCATTACCTCTAGCAACGCCATATCTGCTTAGCACTTGAAACGACGGCGTTTAGCTCCCTGCTTGCGACAATTCACGCAAACACGCAAGGACACATCTGAACATCCATATTTCACTCAAATCTGAAATTTCTAAAAATCACCAAGTACTCAAATCTGATTACCCGAAACTCAAAAACTCCATTAGATAATTCTAAACCAAATCTAATCAGCTAATAAATCGTGCTTAGCAAATTCTAGTCCTCACACCGATTTTGCCCAAAATACCGATTTTGACCAAATTAAAATCCCAATAATCGATTTTGACTTAATTAAAATTCCAAAGGCCCCAATTTTGACTAAAAACTTAAAAATAAGCATAAATTTAATTATTTTAAAAGATTGGCTCAATTTTAAAACATCTGGCTATTTTCTTTAAAATTGGACATTTGACTTAAAATTAAAATAACATGTCCATAATCAAAATAACTCGGACCAACTTTAAATTATTTTGACTCGACACACGAAGAACCGACTTGATCCAACCGAACCATCCAAACCGGTCCAATTGAACCAGCCGATCCAAGACATAAAATTAAACCTTTAAAATTTCTAATTTACTCAATCCTTTGCTAAAAATTCAAACATTTAAAATTGGACTAAATAAAGACCAATGGACTAAATAAAATCCCAATGACCAAAATTTGACTTTAAAATTTGATAAAAGATTAGGCCCATAAATAAAAGGATTTTGACTTTAAAATTTTGACTTTAAAATATTTGGATCAATACGCTAAAATTGCCAAAAATCCCATAAATCAAATAAATTCTAAAAATACTGGAGAAATATTAAAAATTTGCTTAAAACATCAACTAAAATCATCCACGAACTTCAGCAGCACCTAAGACTCGAAATTTTAATTTTCACAAAAATGACCCGACAAGGCTCATTTCGAGCGACAAAACGGTAAAAATCATTAAAAATCCATTTCTTAACCAAATCACTCCCTGTTTCGACACACATCACTCTAACTCAATATAAAAGTCACTGGAACAAATGAAATTCAAAAAAAAATTCAATATGTAACCAAACCTACGCCCGTGCGCAGACTGCAAGCAGGACACATTCTAGCCATAAAATCCATAACTAATTCTTTCCAAATGAAATTCAAAAAAAAATTCAATATGTAACCAAACCTACGCCCGTGCGCAGACTGCAAGCAGGACACATTCTAGCCATAAAATCCATAACTAATTCTTTCCTTGACAAAATCGCTTCCCGTTTGGACCTAAGTGACCCTAAATCAATGGGATATATTATGCAATCAACCTAGACCACACAGACCGTATTGATCGATGTACCCAACCACAACAACTCTACTGTCGCGCACAGACGACAAGCCAGGACACATGCTGATCATAAAATTCGTAACTAATTCATTCCTTGACCAAATCGCTTCCCGTTTGGACCTACATGATCCTAAATCGATGGAATAACTACCTGGACCAACATTGGACCAAAATATATCCCCATTAACCGCCCATGACCGAAGCATCACAAGAAACAAATGAAACACGTGTTGAAAATCATGATTCATGCATGGATCTCAAACATTATGCATAGATCTAATCAAATCACATACAAATCATGCATTGAACATTAAAAACAGTTTAATATGGCTTAAATGATGAGAAAAGAAATGATATTACATGCCTGGTTTGGTTGGAGTAGAGATCTGCGGTTACCGACGTTGTAGATGCGAGATCGAGGCACCACCGGCTTTGGATCACCAAAATTCACCAAAGGATGGAGGAATTTCGAAACTTGTTCTATGGGGAATGGAGAGGGAGGGCTGTTGTGTGTTTTGGAGGCTAGGTTAAGTGTAAATTTTGAGTTATGAAAAATAATGTGTGACACAATTGACCCCTATGGGTTTAATTAGGAAAAAGGGGAGAAAAATGACATACTTGCCCCTCCAATTAATTGAAAAGATAATTATCGAGGCACCACCGGCTTTGGATCACCAAAATTCACCAAAGGATGGAGGAATTTCGAAACTTGTTCTATGGGGAATGGAGAGGGAGGGCTGTTGTGTGTTTTGGAGGCTAGGTTAAGTGTAAATTTTGAGTTATGAAAAATAATGTGTGACACAATTGACCCCTATGGGTTTAATTAGGAAAAAGGGGAGAAAAATGACATACTTGCCCCTCCAATTAATTGAAAAGATAATTAAAACTTTATCTTGGCCTTAAAAGGGTTTGAATTTCGAAATTGAAGCTCCTCAATATTTAAAACACCTTAAAATTCAATAAAACAGCTCGTATAGGCGAAAAACGGGTTCCCCTCCAAAATAATAATAAAACTCAAATTTCAGAAATTGTTGCTTAAAATAAAATAATTTCATTCTTAAAAATTCAATAACTTAAAAATATCAAATTATTTTCATTCTGGTCGACCCTAATCTCGTCAACGTGTGCGTAACTCAAGCAGGCTGAAAAATAACACATGCATACCATGCAACATAAAATCATAAATAAATCATATAAAATGACATGTAATCATATAAATTATTTTCCCCCTAGTCATGCACTCATTCTCACGTAATCTGGATTTCGGGGCGTTACACCATGCAATCTCACAACATGATCTATGTATAGCCTTGCCATTTTGTTCAAAGAACATGTCATATCATAGGGAATAAAGTGAGCTGACTTAGACAATCGATCAATCACTATCCAAATCACATCACAACCTCGGTTAGAACGATGTAAATGGGTCACAATATCCATAGCAATGTGTTCCGAATTCCACTGTGGCCTCTAAACTCTGCAACATACCATCTGTTCTCATTCTCTCATCATTGACCTACTGGCAATTCAAACACCGAGCCACAAAATCTGCAATATCACTCTTGCCTTCCCACCAATAATTTAATTTCAAGGCATGGTACATCTTTTGGTTTACAGGTGGACACTGTGGTGACTACAATGGGCTTCTTTTAGGATCACTTCCTTCAAATCTGCCAGTTTAGGAACCACTAACCTCCCCTGGAATCTCAAACATACATCAGAAGCAATAGTAAAGTCATCTGCCTGACATTTCTGGGACTTGAATTTCAACTCATGAACATACGGATCAGTCCTCTGTGCTGCTTTAATATTTGAGACGATCTGTGGTTCAAAGTGGATGGAGGAAACGTTAAAATAATCATCACCGAACTGAAATCACCATCCTGAAGTCCCCAACTACTCATGGACTTTCGAAATATTCAGAGGGGTCATCATCGAATTCTGAACTTTCCTACCAAGGGCAGCCGAAGCCAGATTCACTCGCGTTGGTCGATGCTGAATCTCGCAATCAAAATCCTTGAAAAACTCCATCCATAGACACTGTCTCATATTCAGATCCAGCTGCACGAAGATATACTGTAAGCTTTTGTGGTCGGTGTATACCACAAACTGTGAGACCTGGAAATCTATAATGAGATTAATTGTTGTATTAATCGGTGTTTGAAGCAATTCTGGAAATTTTGGTATTTTGAGCTTGAGATCTGTTTTGTGAGATCTGGTTTTGTGGTGAAAGCTGGTCGGTGGTGAAATTCAGTCGTAAAGCGTTTTGTTGATCAGACGTTGTTTTAGAGTGTTTTGTATCGAGCGGGAACGACAGCGTTTAGTTAAGTTGGTGCGACATCGTTTTGGGTACCAGCTGTGAGAGATTTACTAGCGTGTGCGTCGTCTGGTTGTTTGTTTCGTTGAAAGCAGACGTCAACGCCAGTAAACTTTCCTGTAGCTTGCGTCTGGTTGTTTTGCGCTAGAGTTAGCGTCTGGATGACGTAGGATGTGCGACTTCGTTTTGGTTAGCGCTAAGGAATCCAGTCGTTGGGTTAGCGACCAGCTGCTGGGTCTGTGCGACGTCGTTTATATAAGTTGGAACGCAGCATTTTAATGCAACGTCTGGTACCAGTTTTTGGTTTGTGAAGCATCCAGTCGTTGGGTTGTCCAGCTTTTGGGTTTGAGGACCAGTCGCAAGTATCGAGTGACGTGTCACCTTGCGACGTCATTTTGAGTTGTTGGGATTTATTAGTTATGGGATTCAGCAGCTGTTGGTTGTTGTTGCAACTGCTGGTTTTGTCGGTGGACGTATTAATTAGATTCCAGTCGTTGCGAGTTATATAGGAAGACTTGGTCTTCGATTTGAGATACCAGTTCCCATACTTAGCGAAATATTCTCTCGATTGTCGATCTCTGTTTCTCGAACCCTAGTACTTTTCACCGTGAGTTTCTCTGGCAAATTCCCATCGTTTCCGATCACCGTTTGGTACGTTCAAGGTAGCGTTGGACTCCTCTTGAGAATCTCCTTCATCCTATACCCTTTTTGGAGGCTGTTGTTGGCTGGAGCAGAAGCACGAAGTTGCTGGTTTAGCTCGTGCGATTGTCGATCTCTGTTTCTCGAACCCTAGTACTTTTCACCGTGAGTTTCTCTGGCAAATTCCCATCGTTTCCGATCACCGTTTGGTACGTTCAAGGTAGCGTTGGACTCCTCTTGAGAATCTCCTTCATCCTATACCCTTTTTGGAGGCTGTTGTTGGCTGGAGCAGAAGCACGAAGTTGCTGGTTTAGCTCGTGCATTTCGTAGTTCAGGTAGAACTTCGTAATTCGATGAGATCTTGTTCCTAGCCTAGAATTGATCTTCCTGTTGAGTTGTTTTCTAGGATGATAGCTGGTTGAGTGTGTGTAACTCCCAGCGTGCTTTCTGTGTATTAGCGTCCCTGTGATTTATGCCCTGTGTGCTTCGACAGGTTGCAATCCGGTTTTCTCGGGACCTTTGCTTGTAGTAATTGTTGCACAGAGAGTATAAGGTATGGATCTTGAGCTTGTAATAGCTGGGAAGTTGCGTGAGATATTATGTGAGGCTGCTGGGATGTTTTGGTGAACATGGCTGTGTATTGCTTGCTGAGCGTTTGTGTTTATGCTAGCTGTTTTATTGATGTGCATACACGCATTGTTCACGCATTGTTTTAGATCCCTCGTGTATTGTATCTTGCAGCTTTGTATCTTGTATATTGCTGTTGTTTCTTACCAGGATGCAAGGGCGAGCTGCAATACCGCACTCTCATCTCCCTGCTGGGATCTGTTAGCCACCATGCGCCGAGTGGTTAACTACCACAGTTCATGGGCGAGGCAACGGCAGGTTGAGTTGTTTGATGCATCTGGTATTCGGGTGTAGTGTCAAGGCGAGTGGCTCATTAACACACCCCGTGGCCACTAATTCGTTGCTGATCTTGTGGAGCTATGTTTGAGTTCCTTGGCTCCCTCTTCGGTTGTAGCCTCCAGCTGTTATCAGGGGTCTCATGCATAGCATCTGCATTTTATCTTATGCTTTTCTTTAGCTATTTCAGTTGCTCTCCGTACTGTGGTTTGACCCCATGTCCCTCTAGGGCTTGGTTTGTTTTCCTTGCTTGTGTTATTTTAAGGAAACCTAGGTTTTACAGCTGGTCGTGGCTTTAACCCAGCTGGAGGTGCCCCAGGAGGTGGTTATAGTATCCCAGTTGCGTATAGCATATTTATATGTATCAGTACATTTAGCCAGGGGATGCCCTGTGCTTAGTTGTTGTATCCAGTGGTTGGAGTCTGGTACTTGTGTTTGAATGCTATACTGTATTGTTATGGCTTGTAACCATTTGTTGTTTGGTCGGTTCCGTAAACTGGGATATCTATTTTGAGTATCGCACTATTTTAAGTTATATTGTTTTAAACCGTCAGGCCAAAGAAAAAATTTTACCCGCTTTTTATTAGCTTCCGCTTGTTTGTGCGTTGTTTATCTCTGTTGTGAGCACGACGCCTGACATTTTTTGTATCAGAGCTTAAGCTGGGATAAGCTCAATTTCCTTCTCGTGTGCAGCTCAGTGACGTTCCCGTGGTACGAAATTTTCCCGATGTGTTCCCGGAGGAGATTCCTGGTTTTCCTCCGAGGCGAGAGATTGACTTCAGCATTGAGCTGGTGCCTGGCACAGCTCCGATTTTTTTTGCCCGTATCGTTTGGCGCCTGCGGAGTTGAGAGAACTCAAAGTGCAGTTGGACGATTTGCTGGAGAAGGGTTTCATCCGACCTAGTATGTCGCCGTGGGGAGCGTCCATATTGTTTGTGAAGAAGAAGGATGGCTCAATACGGATGTGCATTGACTTTCGCCATCTGAACAAGGCGACAGTTAAGAACAAGTACCCTCTACCCAGGATCTATGATCTGTTTGATAAACTGCAAGGTTCTGCGGTGTACTCGAATATCGATATTAGTTCAGGGGGATGTCGCAAAGACTGCTTTTCGTACCATGTATGGGCATTTCGAGTTTTTGGTTATGCCGTTTGGTTTGACAAATGCCCCAGCAGTTTTCATGTATCTGATGAACCGGGTTTTCAGAGAGTTCATAGATCAGTTCGTGATTGTGTTTATTGACGACATCTTGGTTTATTCGAAGACTCCTTTTGAGCATAAGGAGCATTTGCGGATTGTCCTTCAGACGTTGAGAGACCAGCAGTTGTATGCCAAATTCTCCAAGTGCGAGTTTTGGCTGGATCGCGTCGTATTCTTGGGACATGTGATTTCAGCCGAGGGGATTTCGGTGGATCCCAGTAGGTTGATGTTGTTCTGAACTGGGAGCGTCCCAGAAATGTTTCCGAGATTCGCAGTTTCTTGGGTCTGGCTGGCTATTGCCATCGTTTCATTGAAGGATTCTCTAGCATAGCAAAGCCGATGACTCAACTGATGTAGAAGGACAAACGGTTTGTATGGACTGAGCAATGTGAGAATGCATTTCAATTGCTCAAGGAGAAACTGACTACTGCACCTGTGTTGGCTCTGTCGTCTGGATCAGGTGGTTTCGTTGTTTGTTCTGACGCTTCGCTCAATGGATTGGGTTGTGTGTTGATGCAGAATGGTCGAGTCATTGCGTATGCCTCGCGGCAGTTGAAACCGCACGAGACTCGTTATCCAGTCCATGATTTGGAGCTTGAAGCGGTGGTTTTTGCGCTGAAGATCTGGCGTCATTACCTGTATGGCGAGAAATTTGTGGTGTACTTGGACCACAAGAGTTTGCAGTATCTGTTTTTGCAGCCTGACTTGAACATGAGACAACTTCATTGGATGGAGCTACTAAAGGACTTTGATTGTGAGATTAAGTACCAGCCTGGGAAATCGAACGTAGTGGCAGATGCTTTGAGCAGGAAAGATAGTGAGATGCTTGCTTCGTTGTATATCTCTAAGGATCAAGATCATCTTAATACTACTGGTTGGAGATTCTACCCGGCTGAGGATTGTGTTGTGGTTTCTTCTTTCCAAGTTGAGCCACAGATTGTTTCGAGTATTCGAGCAGCTCAAAGGACAGACCCTTCCATCCATGAGTTGAAATTTAAGGTCAGGGCTGGAGAACTTGAAGATTATTCTGTTTCTTCTGATGGTTGCTTGAGGTTTCGTGGCAGGTTAGTTGTGCCTAACCTCATTGATTTGAAGGAGGAGATCCTTCGGGAAGCGCATTGCAGCAGACATAGTGTTCATCCTGGTGCACGGAAGATGTACCATACGTAGAAGCCGTACTTTTGGTGGGCTGGCCTAAAGAGCGACGTTGCTGGGTTTGTTGCTCGTTGTTTGAACTATCAGATGGTTAAGGCCGAAAGGATGAGACCTGGTGGTCTGTTGCAGAGTTTGGAAGTGTCCCAATGGAATTGGGAGCACATAGCTATGGATTTCGTGACGCATCTGCCTCGTACCAGTAGAGGATGCGATGCTATTAGGGTGGTTATAGACCAATTGTCGAAGTCTGCACATTTTATTCCCTATGGAATGACGTTTTCGTTGAAGAAAATGGTGAAGCTGTACGTTGATTTTGTTGTTAGACTGCACGGTGTGCCTGTTTCGATCGTTTCCGACCGAGATCCAAGGTTTACTTCCAGGTTTTGGAAGAGTTTGCAAACAGCTTTGGGTACCAGATTGGCTATGAGCACAGCGTATCACCCCTAGACAGATGGCCAATCCGAGCGAACTATCCAGATGTTGGAGGATATGTTACGAGCTTTTGTGTTGGATTTAGGAGGTAGATGGCAAGACGAGTTGTCTTTAGTGGAGTTTTCCTACAATAACAGCTATCAAGTGACGATTTGCATGGCGCCGTTTGAGGCCTTGTACGGCAGGAAGTGCAGATCGCCAGTATGTTGGAAGAAGTCGGGAGAAGCACTATCTGCCCCAGATTTTGTGCAGCAAATGAAGGATCATGTGGATCTAATTCGACAGGTAATGAAAGCTGCCCAAGATCGTCAAGCCAGTTATGAGAATAAGAGGCGTCGACCTCTAGAGTTTTAGGTTGGTGATCAGGTTTTCCTTAAAGTTTCTCCGTTTCGCAGTGTTATGCGCTTTGGACACAAGGGAAAGTTAGCCCCTCATTACGTCGGACCGTATGAAATTGTCGAGAGGATTGGCCCGTTAGCGTATCGGCTGCTGTTGCCTTCTGAATTAGCTTCTCTACATGACGTCTTTCATGTTTCCATGTTGAGGAAGTATGAGCCAGATCCGTCTCATGTGCTAAGAACTGACGAGGTGGAGCTAGATCAGACGTTGAGTTATCAGGAATATCCCTTGCAGATCCTTGGCAGAAAAGAGAAACAATTGAGGAATAAGACCATTCCGTTGGTGATGGTGCAATGGAGCAAACATGGTAGGGAAGAAGCTACTTGGGAGCTGGAAGAAAAGATGCAGCGCGAGTGGACGCATCTGTTTGAGTAGCTGTTGAGCTAAAATTTCCAGTAGCTGTAGCTTTTAGTTGTATTTCTTCCCTAGTTGTTAATTGTTTGCCCAGTTATCTTGAACTCTTGGCCTGTGTTAGGCGAGTTTTTGTTTTGGCTTGCTGTTGTTGAGTTGTATTTCAGAATTGTTGATTGATTTCGAGGACGAAATCCTTTTTAGTGGGGGAGAAATGTGAGACTTGGAAATCAATAATGAGATTAATTGTTGGATTAATCGGTGTTTGAAGCAATTCTGGAAATTTTGGTATTTTGAGCATGAGATCTGTTTTGTGAGATCTGGTTTTGTGGTGAAAGCTGGTCGGTGGTGAAATCCAGTCGTAGCGCATTTTGTTGATCAGACGTTGTTTTAGCGTGTTTTATATCGAGCGGGAACGACATCGTTTAGTAAAGTTGGTGAGACGCCGTTTTGGGTACCAGCTGCGAGAGATTTACTAGCGTGTGCATCGTCTGGTTGTTTGTTTCATTGAAAGCAGACGTCAACGCCAGTCAACTTTCTTGTAACTTGCGTCTGGTTGTTTTTCGCCAGAGTTAGCGTCTGGATGACGTAGGATGTTCGACGTCGTTTTGGTTAGCGCTAAGGAATCCAGTCGTTGGGTTAGCGACCAGCTGCTGGGTCTGTGCGACGTCGTTTATATAAGTTGGAATGCAGCGTTTTAATGCAACGTCTGGTACCAGTTTTTGGTTTGTGAAGCATCCAGTTGTTGGGTTGTCCAGCTTTTGGGTTTGAGGACCAGTCGCAAGTATCGAATGACGTGTCACCTTGCGACGTCGTTTTGAGTTGTTGGGATTTATTAGTTATGGGATTCAGCAGCTGTTGGTTGTTGTTGCAACTGCTGGTTTTGTCGGTGGACGTTTTAATTAGATTACAGTTGTTGTGAGTTATATAGGAAGACTTGGACTTCGATTTGAGATACCAGTTCCCATACTTAGCGAAATATTCTCTCGATTGTCGATCTCTGTTTCTCGAACCCTAGTACTGTTCACCGTGAGTTTCTCCGGCAAATTCCCATCGTTTCCGGTCACCGTTTGGTACGTTCGAGGTAGCGTTGGACTTCTCTTGAGAAGCTCCTTCATCCTATACCCTTTTTGGAGGCTGTTTTTGGCTGGAGCATAAGCACGAAGTTGCTGGTTTAGCTCGTGCATTTCGTAGTTCAGGTAGAACTTCGTAATTCGATGAGATCTTGTTCCTAGCCTAGAATTGAGCTTCCTGTTGAGTTGTTGTGTAAGATGATAGCTGGTTGAGTGTGTGTAACTCCCAGTGTGCTTTCTGTGTATTAGCGTCCCTGTGTGTTAGGATAAAATTTATTAGTTTTGGTGATAACAAAATAAGACTAGTTGCTACTGGAAAGTCAGCCGTTGCAATTAACAGGAGAACATTTTCAGTTGACGGGTTGATTTTCAGCAGATGGTATTTTCACTCGATGGTTATTAATTCAGCATTTGGAATTATCATTCGTAATCTACAGTGGACCAGTCGGTGATATTATCAGTCGATAGTTGATTTCAGCAGGATGTTTATTAGAGGAAATCAGCAGATGGTTAGAAATAAGCAGGTGAATTCTTCCAGGGTAATCAGTAGGCGCAAGCATTTGAGAGATAGCGTGTTTCGTTAAGGATTTTAAAACGACAGCGTTTGCTTAAGATGAAACGACGGCGTCTTGTACTAACGATAAAATTCAGCCGTTGTTGTTTGCGTATATTCACCCGCTGGTACTTCAGCAGATACACCTTTTCAGAAGAATCAGCAGATAGCTACAGTAGTTCGATTAACCAGCCGATGGAACTTAATGTTAGCGGTAGTTAAACGATGTCATTTGGATAAATGGATACGACAGCATTTTGCCTTCGCGCTATGATTCAGTCGATGGTTTTTGCGATGGTGATAACCAGCAAGTACATCTTCTAAGGGAAACTAGCAGATAGATACAGTGAACTTGGACCAACCGATACTTTTTAAAGTGAAATATTTCAAGTGATCAGCTGATGCATATTATCAGGCGATGAAGTAATCAGCCGATGTATTCTTTCAATTGTTCAAGCCATCAGCTGTAGTGCAAACTATGAATCGATTCAAACGTTCATATGAAGAAATCAAGGGCGAAGATTGAATCGTACATATGTCATTAATTGAGGGAACAGTATCAGTACTATTCTTGGTAAATAGTACACTATCTCAGAGAGCGGTTTATGGCGTTTGCACAAATATGGAACAACGCCAACTTTGCTCTGACATTGTGCGACTTGCCTCTTAGTGGAGCGGGAATTACGGTGTACAAATTTGACAGAAATTCAAACGGGATTTATTTCTTTTGGAGAATTTAATGACCGTTGAGAACGAAGACTATAAATAGCAGAAGCTGGAATGAAGAAAAAATCCTTCACACTTATTATCTTGCGGTCACGCTATCAAAATACTCCCAGAGCTTTTCACACATTGAAGTTATCTTTCAAAATCTCAAACACTCGAAAAACAAAACCGTTGATCTTCATAGAAAAATCTTCGAGTCTTCCTCTGGTTCACATTGTTGAATCGTGTTTCTTTGTTTAGAGACCAGAGGATTTTACAGCACTCAAATTACTGTATTCATTGTTATTATCATTATTGAGTCTGTAACAAACGTGCTCTTAAAAGCCGTTTGAAAATATTACAAAGTGTTGTAAACCAGCAGCTGTGTCTGCGTGGATTGTTGTGGAGATACTAGGAGTTCACCTTGAGCGAGGCTCGATGATTGGGTGTGTGCAGAAGGCCTGTACAAATCAAATCTTCTAGTGATACCTTCCAAGGAGGAAGAAAGGGAGACGTAGGATATTTATATCCGAACTTCCAGAAACAAATTTCTGACTCTTATCTTTTATATTCCGCAAGTTATTTATTGTTTGTCTGTTCACAAATCGATCGGCTTCTTTCCGCACTATTTTTGTTAGCCGAGAGATTTGCATTAAACTGGGATCCTTAAGTCTGGTAACTCAGACTTAAGTTTAGCAGTGCTAGTAAAACTTTTAAACGAAAATTTAAAATCATAGGAGTTCATTCAACCCCCCTTCTGAACTCCTATACATATATTGATCCTATTTCTGGGACCATCAATTGATATCAGAGCCTGCGATCTCAGTTATTGAACAGATATTTTTCGTGCTTTACTATATCTCAATATGTCGATCTCTCACAACAAGATTCCTTTGTTTTCGAGGCAAGAGTATGATGATTGGAAGATTCGGATGCAAGCCCATATAGCAGCTATAGATGATGATATGTGGTATGTCATCACAGAAGGACCATTGAAAATAATGAATCCAAATCTGGCCTTTGCGATATCCAGCGGCGAGCCTCAGTTCTTGGAAAAGAGTAGACACGAATACACCAATGAGGACAAGAAAAAGGCGAACCTAGACAACGGGGCAAAGGACATACTATTCAAGACGCTAGACAAAGACAAGAACATGTTCAGCAAGATCAAGAACTATCCTACTGCTAAAGACATATGGGAGAAGCTAACCCAGATATGTGAAGGAAGCGACGAGACAAAAGAAACAAGTTAACAGGTCACTCAGCAAAAGTACGAATCCATCAAGATGAAGGATGGAGAGACCATGACAGAGTTCGACGAAAGATTCAGTGCAATTGTCATAGAGTT
>KQ988203.1:105510-135624 GCA_001598015.1 Dorcoceras hygrometricum
GACAAGAAAGAAGAGCGATACAAGAGAGATGAGGAAGCTGATGAAAGAAATGTTGAAATATCTAAGGACAAATCCAAAGACAAATTCAAAGTGTCGAAAGACAGAAGGATGAGATCAAGAGGAGACAAAAGACCCCGTCGCAAGTATGATAGGAAAGTACTGGTTGCTGAGGAAAGCACCAAGAGCTGGGCGGACACTGATTCAGAATCCTCATCCAGCAGCTCTTCATCAAGCGATAGTGAACAGGAGGAGGTTCATTGTCTTATGGCTGATCAAACATCGGATGACGAGGTATTTGATTTCTCCAATGTTTAGTTTACACGAGAAGACCTTGTCACTGCACTTAATGACATGGTAAAAGAGTACCGGAAGCTTTCTCACTCATTCGAGGAAGTGAAAGCTGAAAATGCTGATTTGAAAAATAGCTCAGTCGAACCAAGTGCTGTTGAACCTGGTGACATTGACAGTTTGAAAATCGAGCTAAGTAAGCTAACAGCTGAGAATGATGTGTTGAAAAATGAGACCAGTGAGCTCAAAGCTGAAATCGAAATATTGAAGCAAGTAGTGAGCGCCTGGAATCGGTCTTCTCGATCTCTTCACAAACTGATTGAGAGTCAAAAACTAGACAATGATAAGTCTGGTTTGGGATTCAATAGTAGTGAATTCAGTGAAGGAGATACAAGCACTCAGTCACAGCCGGCCTATGACAAGTTCAATAAAATGGGCTTTGTCAAAGCCAGCACGACATATGACAGCTGTGAGTCAATGCGATATGATGACCAGAGCTCTTCTCAGTCAAGTCATGAAGGAAAAGATGGCATCGGCTATCAAAGGACTGAGAGTTCAAAGCCCAGCTGGCTAAAGAACAGGTTGGACAAGGATAAAGCGAAATCTGGTTCCAAGTCTCATGTTCAACACCAGGCACGGCGTAACTTTAGGAAGGCAAAATCTGGTTGGAAAAAGACTCAGTCGAGAATAGATCCTGTTGGTCAAAATGTCAAATCAAAACTGCATAGATCGCACAATTTTGCACAAACTTTCGTGGACTCGAAAACTGGGAAAACTGTGAAAGTAATTCAAGTCTGGGTCCCGAAAGGGGTAATCCAATCTGGACCCAAGTAAAATTGGGTACCAAAAGCTGCTTGTTTGATTGCAGGATAACAGGTACAAAGCAGCAGCTGAAACAACATTGTGGTACATGGATAGCGGCTGTGCAAGACACATGACAGGAAATCCAAACCTGCTATCAGACGTCACACCACACAAAGGAGCTAAAATTGTGTTTGGTGACAATGCATACGGTAACACTGTGGGTAAGGGTAAGCTTATCCACGGTAACATCTCTATTTCTGATGTCCTAGTTGTTGATAATCTTAAATACAATCTGATTAGCATTAGTCAGCTGTGTGACAAAGGTTACACGGTCCAGTTTCAACAACACACATGCACGGTTCAGATTCCAAGTTATCTGACTGTGTTGGTAGGTAAACGTTCAGGGAACACCTACATCATCGACTGGTCAGAGCAGCTGAAGTCTGAACAATTGTGCCTTGCAGCTGGTTCTTCCAAGAGCTAGTTGTGGCACCAAAGAATGAATCACTTAAACTTCAAAACACTTTACCAAGTTGAGTGAACATGATATGGTCTTAAATACAATCTGATTAGCATTAGTCAGCTGTGTGACAAAGGTTACACGGTCCAGTTTCAACAACACACATGCACGGTTCAGATTCCAAGTTATCTGACTGTGTTGGTAGGTAAACGTTCAGGGAACACCTACATCATCGACTGGTCAGAGCAGCTGAAGTCTGAACAATTGTGCCTTGCAGCTGGTTCTTCCAAGAGCTAGTTGTGGCACCAAAGAATGAATCACTTAAACTTCAAAACACTTTCCAAGTTGAGTGAACATGATATGGTTTCTGGTTTGCCAATAATTAGTTTTTCCAAGGATAAAATTTGTGCAGCCTGTCAGCTGGGAAAACAAATAAAATCAACTTTCAAAAATAAAGGCGGAAAACTTTCTACCCGCTGCCTTGAGCTCTTGCATATGGATCTTTTTGGTCCTATTTCAATCACGAGCTTAGGGGGAACGTCTTACACCCTAGCAGTAGTTGATGATTTTTCAAAATATACATGGGTGTTGTTTTTAAAAGCAAAATCTGAAACCGCCGACCACTTGATAATACTTTTAAAACGTTTGCAAAATGACAGATCTTGTTTAGTCAACAGGATAAGAAGTGATCGCGGTACTGAATTTCTAAAGTTTAAATTAACTTCTTATATGGAGGACTTGGGGATAAAGCATGAGCTCTCAGCAGCGAGAAATCCTCAGCAAAACGGGTTAGCTGAAAGGAGAAACCGCACTTTAAAAGAAGCTGCTAGATCTATGATTGCATATTCCGGTATTTCTCAAAAATTTTGGGCAGAAACAGTTAACACAGCGTGTTACACTCAGAACAAATCAATGATAAATAGGATGCATGATAAAGACCCCATTTGAGATATGGAATGGCAAGAAACCTGATATTTCATATTTCAGGGTGTTTGGATGCAAGTGTTTCGTTCATAACAATGGTAAGAAGCATCTAAAAGCCTTTGAACCTAAATCTGATGCAGGTATCTTCCTAGGCTATTCTGCAGTGAGCAAAGCATACAGAGTCTTCAACATCCGAAATTTAACTGTTGAGGAATCTGCTCATGTGGTTTTCGATGAAACAAGCTTCAAATCCAATTCAGCTGCAAGCCTACATGATTTGTGTTCACGTCTGGAGTCAACAAGTCTTGAAGAATCAGACGACGACGTGCCACAAAGACAATTAGCTGAGGGGGAACAACCAGCAGTGGTTATAACGCACAACAATGTTCAACAGGACATGACAGGTAATCCAGCTGTTACTGATTTAACTAACATGGATCAGCCGCAGGATCAGTGTCCTACTAGTACACCAGCTGCTGGAAATGAAGCGATAAAGGATCAAGATGCTGCTCAACCAGAAGTTGCACCAGCTGGGAGCACACATCAATCAGTACTCGAATCACCAACTGGACAGCCAGCCGCAAGGACTTATCAGTCGGCATCAGGGCCAACTACTGGACAACCAGTCATGAGTCCTCTTCCATTTTTATCGAGTCCACCGGCTGGTGAACCTGTCGCAAGTACATCATGACAACTGGATTCTGATGCACAAGCCAACAATGAATATTTTCAATTGGTGTCAGCTAATCCAGCCGTTGCAAACCATCCAGCAACACAGGGGGAACAAAGAACAAATCCCATTGAACTTGATCTCCGGGTGGAACAAAAATCATCCACCCGAACAAGTCATAGGTAACTTCGAATCCCCTATTTGCACAAGAGGCCAGCTATCTCATGATCATTTTGATGCTGCATTTCTATCACATATAGAACCTAAGCAGATAGATGAGGCCTTAGCAGACCCAAGCTGGATAGATGCAATGCAGGAGGAACTAAATCAGTTTAAGCGTAATAAAGTATGGCAACTTGTACCTAGACCTAAGAATCATTCAGTTATAGGAACTCGATGGGTCTTTAGGAATAAACTGAATGAAGATGGCGTAGTGACTAGAAACAAATCTAGGTTAGTAGCATAAAGTTTTAGACAAATGGAAGGAATAGACTTTGACGAGACCTTTTGATGGATCTGCTGTGACAGATCCTGATTAAGTTTTGAATTACACAAAACCTGTTATTGTGTTTCTAACAATTCTAATTGAGTGTACAGATTCTAGCTATCGAAGAAGATGATGAACAGTCGAAGAATCTGTCCAGCCGATGGTTCAAGTTAAAGTTCAGCAGTTGGTTTGATGAATTCATTTAGACGGCAGCTGGATTAGAAATGGAGACGTCCAAAGTTGAATCAGTTGTTCGTAATCAGACGGAGGCCAAGTTAAACCAGCTGGAGCATAGTAAACCAGCTGGAACGATGACAACCAGCTGCAAGCGCTAAAGAGCGAAGTGAACCAGCTAGAACAGGAATTGAGAAGTCTGCTGGAGAAATAGATCGAAGAAGAAGATTCCAGTCGCAAAGTACTGTTGACGAATATGTTAGCAGTCGTGATTATAAGTACTGTTGACGAATCTGTTGACAGTCGCTATTCAAGAAGCTAAGAAGAGTCGCAAGCTGGAGCTGGAACGAGAAAGATCAACAGGAAGCTAATGTATATCAGCAGATGAAGAAAAACCAGCAGTAGCGCAAGCGCATATAAATCAGCAGTTGAGAAGATGCACAAGATATGGAATCAGCTGTGATGACATCAGCAGTGATGTCATCCTAATCAGTAGTTGGCAATCAGCAGATGAAAAGAAGCAAAAGAGATGAAGCAACGTCGTACAAGAAGATATATCAGCAGAGAGCTACTGTTCACCAGCAGATGATATTTGGAGATAGCGATAGCAAAACGATGTCGTTTACATAAGTTGATACGACAGTGTTTTGCTCTCGCGCTAAAGATTCAGCAGATGCTCTTTGCGTTGATAACCAGTCGCAAGATCCAGTCGCGAGCTACAGTGGATCCAGTCGCAAGCATCATTACTATTGTATATCCAGTCGACATGGTATCCAGACGCAAGAAAAGCAAAAGTAGCGAAGCTGGACAACCAGACGCAAGCAACAGCTCATCCAGTCGAGAGGTTCTATGAACCAGCTGTTGCGCTATACATCCAGTCACAAAGATCCAGACGCAACAAAATAATTCAGCAGAAGCGCAAAGCAGCAGTAGACTTGAATCAGCAGAGAAGCAGTTGACGATTTACGAGAGCTGGATGTCAACTGCTGAGCGAAATTCAAATGGCAAAAACGACAAGAAGCCTGCAAAAGAAAAGGACACAAGTACTATTCCCTGTCGGTACTTTACAGAACAATTTTGAACGGGAAAAATTTTGTGTCCAACGGGATTAATTGTACAGAGGCTTTATATACAAAGGCAGCGCCATTGAAGAGGTATTCGAGAGGCTGGTTGGGTGAAAGAGTTGTTGTTGCACAGAAGAGAAAAATTAATAGAAGACAACAACAGAGGGAAGAACAGAAGAATATGAAGCAGTCGACAATCATTATTGAGAGGAGCTTATTGTGTCGACTACTGAATCTGTATTAGCTCGTTTAGGAGCATTTCCCTAGTGTGTGAGAAACAGAGAGTTGAGAGCTTCATTGTAACAATCTCACACACAGAGATTCATTCACATCCTTTGGTGAATGAATCTCAAAACGTTTCCATCAGTTCCCGTCCAAGCACGATGACGTAAAACTCATGTGTATGTAGTCAGTCACACAGTTGAGGCTGGTGTGAATTTGTGGAGTCTAGGAGTTCTCACAGCTGCTGGTTGTGGGATTGGGTCTGTACACGAGTTGTAAGATCAAATCTTCTAGTGGATCCTTCCGAGGTTGAAGAAGGGGAGATGTAGGACATTGTGGTCTGAACTTCCAGAAACAAATGCTGAGTATCGTTTTCTTTATTCATTCAGTATTTACTTTAGCATTGCACGCATAAACAGTTCAGCACTTGCTCTTACTTAGCATCGCATACACAGTTAGCACACCAGCACTTGCAAGTCTCGAACAGATTTATGTTGTACATAAATCTGTTTGAGTTGTTTTAAAATATAGGATTCAGTTCTGGTATTTTCCGCATGATTTTTAAATCATACCAGATCTGTCTCCGGTGCTCTTGATCTCTTTGTGTTTTAAGTGTTCAAGAACATTGAGCTATTGCAGCTCCGTATTAGCAGCGCTGAAAATTTTAAACACTCATTTTAAACCAGCGGCTGGTAAGTTCCTTCGAAAAACAGGGACCAACACCTTTTCACCAGTAGCAAGATTAGAGGCCATACGCATGTTCATTGCATATGCTGCATATAAAGACTTCAAAGTCTTCAGATGGATGTCAAAAGTGCTTTTCTAAATGGCGTCTTGATAGAGGAAGTGTATGTTGCACAACCTCCTGGCTTCATAGATCATACATATCCAGAATTTGTTTACAAACTGGATAAAGCTCTATATGGGTTGAAGCAAGCACCCAGAGCTTGGTATGATACACTCACTAAATTTCTACTTGAGCGTCAATTCACTATAGGCACAGTAGATAAGACATTGTTTAAGTTTGTTAAAGATGACCATATTCTGTTAGTTCAAATATATGTCGATGACATTATCTTTGGGTCATCTAACCCCAAGCTGTGCACAAAGTTTTCTAAGTTGATGCAGGACAAGTTTGAGATGAGTATGATGGGGGAGCTGACGTTATTTTTGGGCTTACAAGTTCGCCAGTTGGAGAATGGTATATTTATTAACCAGGCAAAATATACAAAAGAACTACTGAAGAAATTTGGAATGGAAAATAGTTCAGCAGTAGCGACTCCCATGAGCTCTACAATCAAACTGGATAAAGACGAAGCTGGATCTGACATTGAGGTATCTCTTTATTGTGGTATTATAGGCTCTTTGCTGTATTTAACTGCTAGCAGACCAGACATCATGTTTGTTGTCTGTATGTTTGCTAGATTCCAAGCAGAGCCAAAGCAATAGCATTACATAGCTGTAAAGCGAATATTATAATCTCTTTATTGTGGTATTATAGGCTCTTTGCTGTATTTAACTGCTAGCAGACCAGACATCATGTTTGTTGTCTGTATGTTTGCTAGATTCCAAGCAGAGCCAAAGCAATAGCATTACATAGCTGTAAAGCGAATATTATAATATTTAAAGGGTACTTCCAACGTGGGTCTTTGGTATCCCAAAGACTCAGGCTTTCAACTAATCGGTTACAGTGATGCAGATTACGCAGGATGTAGGATTGATCGTAGAAGCACAAGTGGGACTTGTCAATTTTTAGGGGATCGACTGATTTCCTGGTTTAGCAAGAAGCAGACGTCCATCGCAACGTCAACAGCTGAAGTAGAGTATCTAGCAGCTGGTAGTTACTGTGCTCAAATATTATGGATTCAACATCAGCTGAAGGACTATGGAGTTGATGCTTCTGAAGCGCCTATTCTCTATGACAATACCAGTGCCATCGCGATCATCCAAAATTCTGTGCTGCATTCAAGAACTAAGCACATCGACATCAGGCATCATTTTATAAGAGACCATGTGCTAAAGAAGGACGTCCGGCTGGAGCATGTGCCGACTGACCAGCAAGTTGCCGATATCTTCACAAAGCCTCTACCAGACGCTAAGTTTTCTTATTTTAGAAACTCTTAGGTCTTCTTGAATTTCCTTGATTGTTTGTGCACTAACGCATTTTGCAGGTTGTCAGCTATTGCTTAAATCAGCTGTAAGTCTTTTGTTCAGGGGGAATGATAAGACTATCAGCTGAAATAAGCCTCTCACGTTGGAAATTATCAGCCGTAGGGGGAACCAGGAGCTGGATGGTTAAGCGTGACGTCAACTGAATATGTAATGACTGGAAACATTCAGTTGTTACATATATACAGCTGATGCTTATTTGTGACCAGCTCTTGCCACCCTCAACGATATATTAAACCAGCAGTAATGTTCTTACATTTACTGCACCAGCTGTGACTTTATATACATTGGCATGAATATTTTATTTGTGTACTTTGTTCGATTAAAACTTTTTGAAAATCTTTTACACTGTACTAGTAAAATATTTTGAAAAAATTTTCAAAATCATTTCAAAAATTGTACGCGCTAACGGATGGTTGACACGTGTTGTGACCATGCAAAACGTCACATCGAAACTTTCTCTCTCCAAATAACTTTTTGCATTCTTAGTATAATTACGGCGTTTCTTATTCCGTTTACAATTACCTTGCAAAATTACTCTTGTGTGTTCTTGCATATCTCTATTGTGCGTACTCTCTACCAAAGATTTTACAGGTGTTCTTTTCGCCAATCTACAATAAAAAATGGCTTCTTCGTTCTACAACAACTCTCAGTATATTGATTTTGACTCAGTTCTCGCCATGGACGACCAAGGTATGGTGTCCATGTTTCAAGCTCTTATGGCATCCGGCCTTGCAGGTTTTCTGGGATGTCTGACAGTAATCTATGAAGCTGCCTTAGTTGACTTCTTCGAGAACGCTTCAGTTCGAGAGGGTGTAATTATCAGTAAAGTGGCTGGGCAGTTGGTTGAAATTTCTGAGGAATGGTTCGCAGAGTCCTTTGACCTTCCAGTGGATGGTTTGGGAGATCTATCAAAGATTCCCAAGGATTTAATTTTTTATGCTAGGAGCATCGTCTCTTTGTCGGGTGAGCCAATAAGTCTGTCGGGAAGAAAAAAATCAAATGAAAATTGAGTTTCGCCTTCTCTGCGATATTATGGCAAAATCTATTTCCGTGAAGGCAGGGTCTTTCAATGCCATTACAGTGGAGAAGTTTTCGATGGTGACAGCAGTTGTGTGTGGAGTACGGATGAACTGGGCCAGTATTTTGTTCAACATTTTCAAGAAGATGGTTACTCCAGGGTCTAAGCAAGCCAAGGGCTTCGCTGTTCTATAACCAAATATGCTTCGATACTGGTGATACCATAGTCAAGTCTACTTCACGCTAACGATGTTGTTCCTTGATCACATCTTGTTAGGATCGATTTACCCTCTATATACTTGTTATTTTGACAATAATCGGCACTTAGAGGGTGTAACCAGATCGAATGAAAAGACGCAGGATTCAGCCAGAAATTGAAATCGGGTCTGCTATAACTAAGCTGGTTCCAGCTGGTTGTTGAAACCAGCTTAATACAAAGCGAGTGCTATTCATGCTGATTCTAGCTTGGTGCTTAAACCAGCTCGAAATACGACCGAACGATCTAGTTAACTTATCTTGAGCTACAATAGCTCAGTGTTCTTGAATACCTGTGCATCGAGATACAGATTGAGTAATGAATAATAATCATGTGGAAATAACTCAAACTGCACTCTAAATTTTGAAAGCTCGATTAAACAGTTTTACGCGTTTGATAAATATGCAATACGTGAATATGTAAATACTGAAAGCTGTAAAGAAAATACGTTAATTTTTGTTTATGGAAGTTTGGAGCTTAATCTCCTAAGTCTCCCTTATTCCGCAACGGGAATGATCCACTAGAAGACTTTGATTACAACGACCCTCGCTGCAACCCATTCCCACGACCCACAGCCGCAAGAACTCCTAGACACACCACTGCACACCAGCCCACAAGCTGCATGTGACTAACTCATTTCTTTACTGCCTCAGTGAGAAAGGCGACACTTCTTTTACGTCTCAGTGCGAAAGACTACACACACTTCTTTAACGTCTCAGTGCAAAAGACAACACAATGATTTGTGTTTATGATTCACTCAACTATTTTGTTAACCTCACTGCTCTCATTTGTGAGTGAATCTGTGTGTGAGAAATATACAGTGTAAGCTCACTCTCTCTTGTTTTCTCACACACTGGGAAGTGCTTCTACAAAGCTAATAATTCGTTGTATTTTTTTTTCTTCTGCTCTGCTGCTTGCTGTATATAAAGCCTCTTGAAACTTTATCCGTTTGACACAAAGCATATAGACGTTGTAAATGTTTCTGAAACAGTTCTGACATAGATGTACCTTGTGTCCTTTATCATTAAATGCATTTGTAGGCTTTTTATACTTTCAGCTCTCCCCTTTCAATGTGCTGCAACCTTTGCTGAAATTGAGATCTGTGAATCTGTACTTGATGTGAACAGGACGCAACAAATCAGTTTGAACAACGTTAATTCAATCTTCACAAATATTGAGTTCAAACTGCTTTGCTCTGAGCTGGTCTTTGTTCTCCGAGCTGGTTGCTGAACCCTGGGCTGGTCACTCAACTGATCTCACCCAGCTGGTCTCTGAGCTGGTTTGCACTGAGATTGTTTCCAAGATGGTTTGCAACAAATCAGTTTGAACAACGTTAATTCAATCTTCACAAATATTGAGTTCAAACTGCTTTGCTCTGAGCTGGTCTTTGTTCTCCGAGCTGGTTGCTGAACCCTGGGCTGGTCACTCAACTGATCTCACCCAGCTGGTCTCTGAGCTGGTTTGCACTGAGATTGTTTCCAAGATGGTTTCCTTCCCAGCTAGTTTCTTCTGTCACAGAACCACTCTACTGTAGCATATATTGCACTTGGTAACTCAGCTCTTTGCTACACTGTTCTGCACTTCATTGCTGATCTGAACCTGCTCTTTCTCAGCTTGGATGTTCTTTTGCGATCTGGTTATCCTCTGCTGGATCAGCTCGGGCGTCCCCTCACTTTACCAGCTAAGTTGTCCTATGATAGAACAGCTTGGGCGTCCCCTTACTGTTCTAGCTTGGATATCCTCTACTGTACCATCTTGGGCATCCCCTCACTGTTCCAGCTTTGTACATCCTCTGTTGGACCAGCTCGGGAGTCCCCTTACTGTTCCAACTTGGACTACTCCTCAATCTGCACTGCTATCTGCTTCGTTCCAGCTTGCTGCTAGGCTGCTACAGTGCTTTCATCCAGCTTGCTTCTGAGCTGATACATTTTTCTTCATCCAGCTCGCTTCCGTTGCAGGTTCATAATCCGGCTGGGTATTTTTGCATGAGGCTGGTGCTACCCCCTCCAAAACTGTCCAACGAGCAAAAATCACTGCTAGCAGTGAGCTGAGACGCTTTTTGGCCAAATTCCTTTGTTGAAATTGCGTTATTATTTTTCAGCTCAAACTGCGCACTTAAGTTAAATTGTTAGTACTATAGTAACGTATTTTGTGTGAATAAAAACTTAGATTTTGATCTGTAAAAACAGATCCAACAATCTCCCCCTTTTTGATTTACACAAAATCCGGATAAACAAATGCATGTGTGTTTATGCTTGAAAATATTTCTCCCCCTTTTGTGGGAATCAAAAAGAGTTTGAAATCTTGTCTCCCCCTCAATAGTTAAAATTAAAACTCCCCCTCAACAGAGCATGGGGTATTTTTATTTTTGAAATAAACGACTTTTTATGCTCGGGAAGACAATTTGTCGAAAGCAGTATGAATGCATGAGATTTTGAAAACAAAGTCTATGCTACTCAAAAATTCTTATATATATGGACCAGAGGAGCAATAGATGATTCAATCCACAGAATCTCTTCCATTTTTCATTAAGGCTTAGCCTCGCTCAGCCCCAGAGATCTTGGCGTCCACAGATCTGGCGCCATCTGTCAGCTCGTCAGAAGAGATGTTGCTGCTCTTTCGTTTCGGGAAATTGCTCTGCAATTCAATAAACATTCCTCCCCCTATCCATATTCAGTGAGTTTTGAAAACCTTAAAATTTTGTAGCATAGATAGGCTTTCGAACAGATATCAGGGCATTGACTATTTTAAAACCGTTTAAAAACATTTTCGAAAAGAAATGCACTATTCAAGAACAACCAGCTCTGATAACACTTGTTAGGATCGATTTACCCTCTATATACTTGTTATTTTGACAATAATCGGCACTTAGAGGGTGAAACCAGATCGAATGAAATGATGCAGGATTCAGCCAGAAAGTGAAATCGGGTCTGCTATAACTAAGCTGGTTCCAGCTGGTTGTTGAAACCAGCTTAATACAAAGCGAGCGCTATTCATGCTGATTCTAGCTTGGTTCTTAAACCAGCTCGACATACGGCCTAAGGATCTGGTTAACTTATCTTGAGCTGCAATAGCTCAGTGTTCTTGAATACTTGTGCACCGAGATACAGATTGAGTAATGAATAATAATCATGTGGAAATAACTCAAACTGCACTCTAAATTTCGAAAGCTCGATTAAACAGTTTTACGCGTTTGATAAACATGCAATGCGTGAATATGTAAATACTGAAAACTGTAAAGAAAATACGCTGAATTTGTTTATGGAAGTTCGGAGCTTAATCTCCTAAGTCTCCCTTCTTCCGCAAACGGGAAGGATCCACTAGAAGACTTTGATTACAACGACCCTCGCTACAATCCATTCCTACAACCCGCAGCCGCAAGAACTGCTAGCCACACAGTGCCAGCCCGCAAGCTGCGTGTGACTAACTCACTTCTTTACTGCCTCAGTGAGAAAGGCGACACTTCTTTTACGTCTCAGTGCGAAATACTACACACACTTCTTTAACGTCTCAGTGCAAAAGAAAACACAATGATTTGTGTTTATGATTCACTCAAATATTCTGTTAAGCTCACTGCTCTCATTTGTGAGTGAATCTGTGTGTGAGAAATATACAGTGTAAGCTCATTCTCTCTTTTTTTCTCACACACTGGGAAGTGCTTCTACAAAGCTAATAATTTGTTGTCTTTTTTTTCTCCTGCTCTACTGCTTGCTTTATATAAAGCCTCTTGCAATTTTATCCGTTTGAAACAAAGCATGTAGCCGTTGTAAATTCTTTTGAAAAGTTACATAGATGTACCTTGTTTCCTTTATCATTAAATGCATTTGCAGGCTTTTTATACTTTCAGCTCTCCTCTTTTAATGTGTTGCAGCCTTTGCTAAAATTGAGCTCTGTGAATCTGTACTTGATGTGAACAGGACACAGCAAATCAGTTTGAACAACGTTAATTTAATCTTCACAAATATTTGAGTTCAAACTGCTTTGCTCTGAGCTGGTCTTTGTTCTCCGAGCTGGTTGCTGAACCCTGGGCTGGTCACTCAACTGATCTCACCCAGCTGGTCTCTGAGATGGTTTGCACTGAGCTTGTTTCCAAGATGGTTTCCTTCCCAGCTAGTTTCTTCTGTCACAGAACCACTCTACTGTAGCATATATTGCACTTGGTAACTCAGCTCTTTGCTACACTGTTCTGCACTTCATTGCTGATCTGAACCTGCTCTTTCTCAGCTTGGATGTTCTTTTGCGATCTGGTTATCCTCTGCTGGATCAGCTCGGGCGTCCCCTCACTTTACCAGCTAAGTTGTCCTATGCTAGAATAGCTTGGGCGTCCCCTTACTGTTCTAGCTTGGATATCCTCTACTGTACCAGCTTGGGCATCCCCTCACTGTTCCAGCTTTGTACATCCTCTGTTGGACCAGCTCGGGAGTTCCCTTACTGTTCCAACTTGGACTACTCCTCAATCTGCATTGCTATCTGCTTCGTTCCAGCTTGCTGCTAGGCTGCTACAGTGCTTTCATCCAGCTTGCTTCTGAGCTGATACATTTTTCTTCATCCAGCTCTCTTCCGTTGCAGGTTCATAATCCGGCTGGTTATTTTTGCATGAGGCCGGTGCTACCCCCTCCGAAACGGTCCAACGAGCAAAACTCACTGTTATACAGTGAGCTAAGCCGCTTTTTGGCCAAATTCCTTTGTTTAGACCTCCTAAATTACGTTTTTATTTTTCAGCTCAAACTGCGCACTTAAGTTAAATCGTTAGTACAATAGTAACGGATTTTGTGTGAATCAAAACTTAGATTTTGATCTGTAAAAACAGATCCAAAACATCTGTTTTAACGTTATAAATACCATCCCGATAGTCAAATCTGTTTCTATGACTAAAATCTGTTTTGTACCCGAGCACTGTTTCTGTTAGCCAAATCTGTTTGCACCCCAGTATTAAGTCCCCAGTAGTCGAATATGTTACTCAGAGTAATTTTAAAGAGAAATGAGATTTTTAAAGAAGTGAATCCCGATAAATGATGATCTGATTCGATCAATGTTTGTTAAAGGAAGAAATGTTTAGTTTTAAAGGATTTATGGCGTAGATAACAGACGGTCAACATGGAAGGGTGAGCAGTCGTCCAGAGTTTCGGTTGCCCCTTCATATATGGCTTCATGCCATAAAAACTGAATTCAGAAGTAACTTGATCAAGTGCCTATGGACCTAAGGAGAGCTTCTAAGCCATAAATCACAAGAAAATTATAAGGAGATCTGGGCGATTTCCCAAATCTGATTTTACGAAATTTTTTTTTAAATGCCTTCCTTTAAACTATGTTATGTACAGATATGAATGCGTCTGCCTGCATTAAGTGATCTTGTTATTTTCAGATTTTACTTGCTGAGCCCCTAGGCTCAATAGCTTTTAATGGTGCAGGTGTGACAGATCTGGGGCAGACGGGCGGCGGGAGCTGAACCAGCTGTGGTGCATGTGTTTATCAATGGTCGATGTTTTCCGTGCAGCTGTTGTTGTTTTTGATCTTTTGCCAAATCTGTAGTACAGATATGAATGCGTCTGCCTGCATTAAGTGATCTTGTTATTTTCAGATTTTACTTGCTGAGCCCCTAGGCTCAATAGCTTTTAATGGTGCAGGTGTGACAGATCTGGGGCAGACGGGCGGCGGGAGCTGAACCAGCTGTGGTGCATGTGTTTATCAATGGTCGATGTTTTCCGTGCAGCTGTTGTTGTTTTTGATCTTTTGCCAAATCTGTATTAGATCTATTACAACAATAGTGAATTCATATAGAGTTTCAGTAGTTTTAATATCGTAACTTTGCAATTTTACCAGATCTGTTATTCAAATCTGTTGGTCAGATCTGCTCTTGCTATTTGATTTTGGCGCCATTAATTCAACTGTTTGTATATCAAATTTTTAAGGCAATACAGCATACAAAAAATTTTTTTTCAGCCCTTCTTTTCCTTATACTATTTCCTTCAACCCAAATCCGTTGACACCCATGGGCGTGGGACTCACAAGACCGATCTTCATAGGCTCTAAAACTGTACATTATGATGTGAAATAATTTTTCAGACCACCTAATCTACAAATAGCAGATTAACCCCTGAAGTTGCAGATGAATGTCAATACAGTCATAGCAACTTTTGAAAGTCATACTTCCAATTATTTCTCCCACCATTCTCAACAATTTGAGTTCCTTGTCTGCAACGGGAATTGGCAAACCCGTACACTGTGTGACCCTCAATGGTTCAGGGATACAGCTAGCCATGGGCTCACAACTCATTGTGAATCAGAAAACACATTTTCTGATCTACCCATCGGACCATGTTAAAGCGCCTAGCAACATCGCCCCATGATCCCCTAGATATCACTGATAGTGCCTGCAAGAACCAGTTGGTCATGGTTAGTGTATAGTACGGTCCTTTCATCTCATATATCCCGACTGAATCAACGACCATTGGTAAATCGAGAGTCGCTAGAGATTCGATAGCCATGCATACATCTTGGAGATCAAAATAGCGACATCGCTAGTGCTACTAGGTAAACCCCTTTACACGAAAGCACAAGAGTACTCTGTCCAGAGATAAGAGTACTCTGTCCAGAGATTTGTCACACTATTATCTCCTCAGATAGCATAGGATATCCATGCACTAGGGGGAACGATGAATCCTCGACAACAAAGCATTGACTCCTACATACTTTGTGACCTCACCCAATCTCGACACCTGATGATCCTCACGGAGTCGGTAAACGAGTCAAAGTGAGGTGACTAATCATGTAGAGTCTCAATGATGTTTCAAGTAGTAAGGACTAATCATACAACCAAGTCCTCGGACTCTCTACTCGACAAATGGTAACCACTTGGAGAATCCGAACAAGGGTAGTTCAATAGTTCGCCAGGCAAACCATCCATCTGCATGCTCAGAACATCATAATGTTTCCTACCAATGAAACATGGTAATTCACATCGTAGATGCTAGTCTCAAACTCGGGCGACCTTATCCTCATTTTGACGGCCCAATCGACTAGGATCAATTTTAGAATGGACAGTGACTATTAGATGTGTTTCATGACAGCCATTATATCCACTGTCAAATCTAACATACACTATGGTGAATTCTAGGTCTTTATCCAACACAATTGTTAACATTATAATAAGAAAGAATGATAAATAATTCCATATAGAATATGAATTTCATAAACAAAGATTGTTTTACATAAAGAGTCATCAAAGCCCACACGCCACAGGTTGGCTAGTTGGGCACCTACTCTAACAATCTCCCACTTGCCCTAAAGCCAACTACTCATAATGCGTAGTCCCATTGCTTCGAGATGTTGTTCAAACAACAGGCCTGGTAAGAGCTTTGTAAGTGGATCAGTTGTGTTGTCTATAGAGGCGACTCTATATACTGCTATGTCACCTCTTCCCACAATGTACCGGATTATGTGGTATTTACTTAGGATGCTTTTGGATCTTTGGTGAGACCTAGTCTCCTTTGCTTGTGCAACGGCACCCGTGTTGTCGTAGTACACCGGGATTGGACAAAATCCCTCAGGAATTACGCCCAACTTGGACGAAATTACTTATCCAAACTGCCTCTTTTGCAGCAGCTGATGCTGCTATGTATTCAGCCTCAGTGGTTGAATCTGCGATGGTGTCTTGCTTGGAACTCTTCCAAGAGACAGCACCACCATTGAGCATGAATACAAATCCAGAGGTTGACTTCGAGTCATCCACATCACATTGGAAGCTAGAATCAGTGTAGCCTTCCAATTTCAGTTCACCACCCCCATAGACCATGAACATATTCTTAGTCCTTCGTAAGTACTTAAGAATATATTTTACAGCCTTCCAATGCATTTGGCCGGTGTTCGCTTGGTAGCGGCTCCTGACACTCAAAGCATATGAGAAATCTGGTCTAGTCAAGATCATGTCATACATAATACTACCTATTGTCGAAGCATATGGCACACGTGTCATACTTTCTATCTCTGCATCAGTCTTTGGAAACATAAACTTAGATAGAGTGACCCCGTGACACATGAACATATTCTTAGTCCTTCGTAAGTACTTAAGAATATATTTTACAGCCTTCCAATGCATTTGGCCGGTGTTCGCTTGGTAGCGGCTCCTGACACTCAAAGCATATGAGAAATCTGGTCTAGTCAAGATCATGTCATACATAATACTACCTATTGTCGAAGCATATGGCACACGTGTCATACTTTCTATCTCTGCATCAGTCTTTGGAAACATAAACTTAGATAGAGTGACCCCGTGACACATAGGTAGGTGTCCTTTCTTGGATTCTTCCATAGAGAACCTCATAAGTCTAGTATCGATGTAGGTATCTTGAGTGAGTCTGAGCATCCTTTTCGATCTATCTCTATAGATCTGAATTCAAAGAACATAGGATGCTTCACCCAGGTCCTTCATCAAAAATCTGCCAGATAACCATACCTTAGTTGATTGCAACATTCCTACATCATTCCCAATGAGTATAATTTCATCAACATAAAGTACTAGGAATGTCACAGCATCCTTCACTACCTTCTTGTACACGCATGGCTCCCAGGATTCTTGATGAAACCAAATTCTTTTAATTGTTTCATCGAATCTCAAGTTCCAACTTCTCGATGCTTGCCTGAGACCATAGATCGATCTCTGAAGTTTGCATACTTTATGCTCACTTCTTAAGATGTGAAGCCCTCAGGCTGCGTCACAAAGATCTCTTCCTTAATGTTTCCATTAATGAACACAGTATTCACATTCATTTGCCATATCTCACAGTCGTACCATGCGGCTATGGCAAGCAAGATTCTAATTGACTTGAACATTACGACTGTTGAAAAGGTCTCATCATAGTCAACACCTTGTCTTTGAGTGTAACCTTTTGCAACCAATCGCACCTTGTAGGTCAATACCTTACCATCAAGCCCAAGCTTTCTCTTGTATATCCCTTACATCCAATAGAAACGATTCGTTCAGGAGGATTTACAAGAGTCCAGATTTGGTTCGAATGCGTTGAGTCTATCTCAGATTGCATTGCTTCAAGCCATAAATCAGAATTGACATCAGAAATAGCCTCCTTGAAGGTTATTGGATCGCATCCAATATTTGGATCACTTGGATCCTCTTCAAATAGGAAACCATATATTTCAGGAGCCGTAGGAGCCCTTTCAGATCTCCTAGGTTCGTGCACCTTAGGGATTGTTTCTCGAGGTGTGGGAGGTTCACTTGGTAATTCAGTTGGCTCTCGAAATTCTTCGAGTTATACTATTTTGCCTTTCTATCTAGTAAAAATTTGTAACGTCCCTGATTTAACGACTACCCCCACTGTACCAACACTGATCTTTTCAGCGTGTTTTGTCCTCACTCGCACGCACCCTGAGAAACTTCCCAGAGGGTCACCTATCCCAAAATTGTCCCAAGTCAAGCACGCTTAACTTTGGAGTTCTTAAGTGATGAGCTCCCGAAAAGAAGATGCACCTTGTTGGTATGAGTAGTACCAATTAAATCTGATATGCAACCTCTGGCATCGGCGATCACTCCCCGCCCTCTTTGAGCCTCGGACCTCACATGCCATTCAGCTTCCGCTTGTTTCGTCCCCGAACCACACCGTACTAAGAGAGGTCGGCTCTGATGCCATCTGTAACGCCCCAGATTTAAAGACTACCCCCACTGTACCAACACTGATCTTTTCAGCGTGTTTTGTACTCACTCGCACGCACCCTGAGAAACTTCCCATAGGGTCACCCATCCCAAAATTGTCCCAGGTCAAGCATGCTTGACTTTGGATTTCTTAAGTGATGAGCTCCCGAAAAGAAGATGCACCTTGTTGATTGAGTAGTACCAATTAAATCTGATAAGCCTTCCTCAACTAACCTCAATTACATCTATAACATCCCAGTCTCGTAATACCTCTCATTCTGGTGTGGGATCGGTTCATTCATGTGCCCCTTTGCCTCTAGAAGCCTGCTAGGAGTCGCTCATTATCCGTGCAACCTCTGGCATCGGCGATCACTCCCCGCCATCTTTGAGCCCTGGACCTCCCAAATTTCTTCTCAAGGAAGGTGAAATTACTAGAAACAAACACTTTTGTTTCATTAGGATAGTAGAAATAGTATCCAATTGAATTCTTTGGCCAATGAAGTAGCATAAGTTGGATCTATTATCCAACTTATCTCTCATTGTTTGCTTCACGTAAGCAGGACATCCCCAAATCCTAAAGTACGAGTACTTAGGAGGTGCCCATCCATATCTCATATGGAGTTTATTCATTGCCTTGGTGTGAACATTGTTCAGTAACATTACCGCATTTTCGAGCGCATAGCCCCAAAACGAGGTAGGAAGTTCAGTAAAACTCATCAACCATGTCCAACAAGGTTCGATTACGACATTCTGCTACACCATTGAGTTGTGGTGTTGTCGGAGGGGTTCACTGAGAGAGAATCACATTCTCTTTTAGATAATCTTGAAACTCGGCACTTAAGTATTCTCCACCTCGATCAGATCGAAGTGCTTTAATACTTTTACTCAGTTGATTTTCTACTTCAGCCTTGAATTCCTTGAACTTTTCAAAGGATTCAGACTTGTGCTTCATTAAGTACAAGTACCCATACCTATAGTAATTATCGGTAAGGTGATGAATTAGGTGTAGCCGAACTTAGTACTAATGCTAAGTGGGCCGCACACATCAGTGTGGATCAAGTCAAACAGACCTTGAACACGTTCAGGCTTGCCCTTGAAGGGAAACTTGGTCATTTTACCTTTTAGACAGGATTCACAAGTAGTGAGAGAATCGATGTCTAACATTTCAAACATGCCATCTCTCACTAGCTTGTGCATCCCTCTTAAAGAAATATGACCTAGCCTAGCGTGCCAAAGTTCGGCCGGGTTTTGATTATCGTTTTTCCTTTTAATTGTTGTTGTGTGTGTTTCTACATCGTGAGTTGGAACTTCTTTTAATTTTAAGTTGTATAGATCGTTTTCACGTTCCCCAATTCCAATTAAACATTCATTCTTGTATATGTTGCAAATCGAATTTGCAAAAATGACAAGAATAACCATCACTATTAAGCATAGAAACGGAAATAATGTTTTTTATTGACTCGGGAACAAATACTACACCCTTTAATAACAACTTAACTTAGAATGCAGAAATAAATGAACGTCTCCTATTGCTTTGACTGCAACTCTTTCTCCGTTGCCCAGCCTCAAGTGGGTCTCAACAATCCTAAGTCGTCGGCTTCTTGTCATTACCTGCGAATCATTGCAGGTATGAGATCTACATCTGGTATCAAGTACCCAAGAAGTAGAATTAAGTGACAAGTTTATTTCAATGTAGAATGTACCTTTTGCAGTTCGCAGCTACTCGAGGTAATCTCGAAAGTTCCTACTCCAATGCCCAGGCTTGTGGCAGTGGTGGCAAACATCCTCAGTTTTTTCGGGCTTGGAAGCCTTTGCCTTGGGCTTCTTGTTGGGATTGTCCCCCTTCGTAGGGATAGAACGCTTATTACCCTGGCGTTTGGGCCCTTTATTCGTATAGGAAGAAGAGCCCAAGAGGAGGACGGGCTTGTCCTTCTTTATGCTCCCCTCAAACACTACAAGCATGTTCACCAACTCCTCCAGAGTGGCGTCCAGCTTGTTCATGTTAAAGTTGACCACAAAGGGGTCGAACGTAGCAGGGAGTGAGAGAAGAATCAAATCCACAGACAGATCATGTGGAAGCACGATCTCAAGGTTCACCAACTTTTGAACGAGCCCAATCATGTGGACCCCATGCTCGCAAACCGAAGTCCCCTCACGCATGCGGCCACTCATGAGCTCCTTGACGGTAGTAAACCTCTCCGCCCGAGATTTCTCTCAATACAGCTCTTTGAGGTGCATGTGCATGTCTGTAGCATGCTCAGCGTCCTCAAATCGTCGCTGCAGTTCGTTGGACATAGAAGCCAACATGTAGCACTTAGCCTTGAGATCATGGTCCTACCATATCTGTAGCCTCGTCAGCTCTTCAGGACTGACATCAGCGGGAACTTCCTTCGGATGGCTTTTCTCTAGCGTGTAGAGAAGCTTATCCGAAGCCAGGACAATCTTGAGATTGCGCAACCAATCCAGGTAGTTAGCGCCAGTCAACTTGTTTCTATCCAGTATAGCAGCAAGTGGATTTTTTATCAAAGACAATTTAAGCAGTTTATATCCTAAGACAAAATAGACATCCATTACTAACAATTTATAAAAATTCACTAAGACATAAAACATGGTCATTTTATTTTACGAATTACCCTCCCACTATTTTAACGATTTCACCACCCTCTAATGAAATCGGAAAAGCCAGTTTTCTTAGCGAGTACACGGAGCCCAATCGAGAATTGCAGTCCTGAATAATATCAGCCAACCATGACCTCCAAAAGGTAGAGCCCAATTGCACCAGGTGCAACCTCCATGTATTTACCTCACATCCAGTAAGGGCCCAATAATATGACGCCGATTACTATCACGTGTCAAGATGACCCATCAATCTTGAGTCTTGATGGACGGTCCCTTTAATGTCTCCAATAGTATGAGCCAATGTTAAAGGGAGTTCCAACCAACTCACAACAAGTGTCAATAGAGTGTACAATTTTTCGGCATACATAACCCCCTTAATAATATGAGCCGGGCCATGCATACGGGTAGTATCATCGTACACCCCATTGTTGATGGAAGGTAGGAAATTTTAAACAGTATTTAAATTCCCTAGCCTCATGATCTTGTTGAATAATCTTTTGTTTTATGATCAATTTAGAAGCTAGTGATTAGCATTTTCCAAGAGTGATTCCAGGTAGTTGGAGGGGCTAAGTCCCACTTAAAAACCAACTTCCTTACACAAAACAACGTCCTTCAGGGAGACTTAGTAGGTACAAGCCATTTTTAATCCAGTCTATTAAGGATTCTCTTAGATCATGTTTTATCACTTTGTTCATAATTATCAATAAACTAAGAACTTTCAATTTTAATCATGAAACTTTATTCATGATATTAATTTTAAATCATATTTAAAATGAGGGATTTGAATTTTGGAAATTTGGGTCTCATATTTTAAATCAAATTTAAAATATCATGCGGATTCAAAACATATATATATCAAATCAAGATAATCATGCAGTTTACATAATTAATCAGATTAACTAACATAAATAATGCAATCAAATTATGCTTGACATATATAGAAAATCAAATCAAATCTTGACATATATAACAAAATCCTATTTTAAGTATAAAATCACATTTTATAAATAAATCATATTTTGACATATATAGAAGATCAAATCAAATCTTGACATATATAACAAAATCCTATTTTAAGTATAAAATCACATTTTATAAATAAATCATATTTTGACATATATAGAAGATCAAATCAAATCTTGACATATATAACAAAATCCTATTTTAAGTATAAAATCACATTTTATAAATAAATCATATTTTGACATATATAGAAGATCAAATCAAATCTTGACATATTTAACAAAATCTTATTTTAAGTATAAAATTACATTTCATAAATAAAATCACATTTTGTTAGTTTAAATTGCATAAAAACAATTATTTTCAAGATAAAAATAATTTGGACGTGATTTTAAAAACAGACAAACCTGCCGAGATCCGTGGCGCGCATCGTGCCGCATATCCCGTGATACGCGCGGGGCTGCGGAGCGCTGCGTGGGAGGGCTGCCGAGAGCCATGTGGCAGCTGCACGGCGGACATGCGGCGGTGTTGCGATGGTTCTCTGGCGATGAAATTTTTTTTATTTTAAAACAGTGACCTTTTGATGAAATTCCAGAACAGTTCTTGAATTAAAGATCCGAACCGTGGTTCTGATACCACTATTGGGGTCCACCATGTTGGATCCGGATCGTGCTCCCATGACGCAGCGAAAGATTTAAAAATTTTGTTTCCGGGGTCGCTAATACAATGAATCGTTCTGGATATATAAAACAATTAAATAAATAAACATTAAACATCAGGTGTTTAAGATGTTACCTGTCTGGCGATTATGCGCCTGGCTCCGACTATTAATCCAATGGAAATAGCCCTTCTTAGGTTGCTCCTAATCCCGTCCACGATCGATTTTCCAAATCCTTCATTGGAGTGCACTAGAACCCCAATGAAAATTTCGCGATCAGAATCTCTTTGCCAGGACGATCGCAGTGAAGTGCGACGGCGGCGGCGGCGGCGGGAGATGGGAGAAGGGAAGAGTTTGCTGAATAGCCTTTGGTGTGTCTTAACTCAACCCCATGCCCTCCTATTTATAGATATTTTCGCGGGCCTAAGTTGGTTAACGGGCCCAGGTCAGGCCTAGGCCCAGGCCCAATACAACCAACTTTAAATCCAACGCTGTGGTTTCATCATAACTCCGATCGACGATTAGTGTCAGGCCCGGTGCACAAAACAGAGATAAACACGCAATATCATAACTGTGGAAGCATTTAAAAGTGGCTAAAATTTTTTTGCTTTGGCCTGACTTAGAAAATATAATTTAAATACACTGATACTCAAAATATTGATCTTACAACAACCAAGAACCAAATCAGCAAGCAAACATCAATACAAGCATAGAGTGACTCCCTAGCTGGATACATCCCAACTCAGCAATAGAACATCACATTACCACGGGACATTCCCCGACGACAGCTCTACTACGTAAATATATAATATACATAACTGGGACACTCTATCCACCTCTTGGGGCACCACCAGCTGAGTCATCTCCGCGACCAGTTGAGAAACTTGGGTAACCTGTACAACACACAGACAACCAAACAACCAGCCTCAGAGGGACAGGGGTCAAACCCCAGTACGGAGAGCAACATAATACAACATGCAGATAAAAAAAAGTTATAAATGAAATGCGATGCATGAGAACCGGGATACCAAGGTGCTATACACGTCTGATCATCAGAACAGAGTGGTCACCGAACGTGTGAGAGAAGGGGAGTTACCCGACGCTCGATCACACACGGTACCAACACAATATAGAACAGGAATGGCCATAACTCATGTGAGAGAATGGGAGCTACCCAGAAGCTCAATTACATGGAGTACCGACAGCAAGCTAGCACAGAAAGCCATAGAACATGTGAGAGAATGGGAGCTACCCAGGCGCTCAATCACACGTATCCTATTGACACAGATCAGTTCAACAATGAAAGGCAACAGATCATAAGTTCTCACAACAGGCTGCTAGAATAGGATCGCAAGGAACAGAACTGAGCAACATGCAATGCGTGTATGCATAAGAACAACTTGCAAAATGACATATAACAGATCAGAGGCAAGCAATAGCATAAAACCACCAGCACACACACAGCTCAGCATAACAGCACATACTCATTTATACACAAGCCTATCTCAAAGCTGTAAATATAATCTCACATCCGTACCTTAGTTTCTGAGCTACAATTACCACAACAAAGGTCCCGAATAACTCAGATCTGAAACCTGATAAGCCAATAACAACCACTAGCTCAGGGACGTAAAGCACAGAAACTCTATCTGGGAGCTACGAGCTCAACCAGCTCTGTCCTACTCTTAGAACACAATAGCTAGCTCCAAACGAAGCATAAGGTAGGATCTAGTACTTACTCGAAAACACTACCTGAGCAGAAGAACAAATCTGCCAGGACACGAACCAACGACACACTGTAGCTTCTTCGCGTTCCTCTTCTAGCTATCCAAAGCTTATCGTTTTTCCTTTTAATTGTTGTTGTGTGTGTTTCTACATCGTGAGTTGGAACTTCTTTTAATTTTAAGTTGTATAGATCGTTTTCACGTTCCCCAATTCCAATTAAACATTCATTCTTGTATATGTTGCAAATCGAATTTGCAAAAATGACAAGAATAACCATCACTATTAAGCATAGAAACGGAAATAATGTTTTTTATTGACTCGGGAACAAATACTACACCCTTTAATAACAACTTAACTTAGAATGCAGAAATAAATGAACGTCTCCTATTGCTTTGACTGCAACTCTTTCTCCGTTGCCCAGCCTCAAGTGGGTCTCAACAATCCTAAGTCGTCGGCTTCTTGTCATTACCTGCGAATCATTGCAGGTATGAGATCTACATCTGGTATCAAGTACCCAAGAAGTAGAATTAAGTGACAAGTTTATTTCAATGTAGAATGTACCTTTTGCAGTTCGCAGCTACTCGAGGTAATCTCGAAAGTTCCTACTCCAATGCCCAGGCTTGTGGCAGTGGTGGCAAACATCCTCAGTTTTTTCGGGCTTGGAAGCCTTTGCCTTGGGCTTCTTGTTGGGATTGTCCCCCTTCGTAGGGATAGAACGCTTATTACCCTGGCGTTTGGGCCCTTTATTCGTATAGGAAGAAGAGCCCAAGAGGAGGACGGGCTTGTCCTTCTTTATGCTCCCCTCAAACACTACAAGCATGTTCACCAACTCCTCCAGAGTGGCGTCCAGCTTGTTCATGTTAAAGTTGACCACAAAGGGGTCGAACGTAGCAGGGAGTGAGAGAAGAATCAAATCCACAGACAGATCATGTGGAAGCACGATCTCAAGGTTCACCAACTTTTGAACGAGCCCAATCATGTGGACCCCATGCTCGCAAACCGAAGTCCCCTCACGCATGCGGCCACTCATGAGCTCCTTGACGGTAGTAAACCTCTCCGCCCGAGATTTCTCTCAATACAGCTCTTTGAGGTGCATGTGCATGTCTGTAGCATGCTCAGCGTCCTCAAATCGTCGCTGCAGTTCGTTGGACATAGAAGCCAACATGTAGCACTTAGCCTTGAGATCATGGTCCTACCATATCTGTAGCCTCGTCAGCTCTTCAGGACTGACATCAGCGGGAACTTCCTTCGGATGGCTTTTCTCTAGCGTGTAGAGAAGCTTATCCGAAGCCAGGACAATCTTGAGATTGCGCAACCAATCCAGGTAGTTAGCGCCAGTCAACTTGTTTCTATCCAGTATAGCAGCAAGTGGATTTTTTATCAAAGACAATTTAAGCAGTTTATATCCTAAGACAAAATAGACATCCATTACTAACAATTTATAAAAATTCACTAAGACATAAAACATGGTCATTTTATTTTACGAATTACCCTCCCACTATTTTAACGATTTCACCACCCTCTAATGAAATCGGAAAAGCCAGTTTTCTTAGCGAGTACACGGAGCCCAATCGAGAATTGCAGTCCTGAATAATATCAGCCAACCATGACCTCCAAAAGGTAGAGCCCAATTGCACCAGGTGCAACCTCCATGTATTTACCTCACATCCAGTAAGGGCCCAATAATATGACGCCGATTACTATCACGTGTCAAGATGACCCATCAATCTTGAGTCTTGATGGACGGTCCCTTTAATGTCTCCAATAGTATGAGCCAATGTTAAAGGGAGTTCCAACCAACTCACAACAAGTGTCAATAGAGTGTACAATTTTTCGGCATACATAACCCCCTTAATAATATGAGCCGGGCCATGCATACGGGTAGTATCATCGTACACCCCATTGTTGATGGAAGGTAGGAAATTTTAAACAGTATTTAAATTCCCTAGCCTCATGATCTTGTTGAATAATCTTTTGTTTTATGATCAATTTAGAAGCTAGTGATTAGCATTTTCCAAGAGTGATTCCAGGTAGTTGGAGGGGCTAAGTCCCACTTAAAAACCAACTTCCTTACACAAAACAACGTCCTTCAGGGAGACTTAGTAGGTACAAGCCATTTTTAATCCAGTCTATTAAGGATTCTCTTAGATCATGTTTTATCACTTTGTTCATAATTATCAATAAACTAAGAACTTTCAATTTTAATCATGAAACTTTATTCATGATATTAATTTTAAATCATATTTAAAATGAGGGATTTGAATTTTGGAAATTTGGGTCTCATATTTTAAATCAAATTTAAAATATCATGCGGATTCAAAACATATATATATCAAATCAAGATAATCATGCAGTTTACATAATTAATCAGATTAACTAACATAAATAATGCAATCAAATTATGCTTGACATATATAGAAAATCAAATAAAATCTTGACATATATAACAAAATCCTATTTTAAGTATAAAATCACATTTTATAAATAAATCATATTTTGACATATATAGAAGATCAAATCAAATCTTGACATATTTAACAAAATCTTATTTTAAGTATAAAATTACATTTCATAAATAAAATCACATTTTGTTAGTTTAAATTGCATAAAAACAATTATTTTCAAGATAAAAATAATTTGGACGTGATTTTAAAAACAGACAAACCTGCCGAGATCCGTGGCGCGCATCGTGCCGCATATCCCGTGATACGCGCGGGGCTGCGGAGCGCTGCGTGCGATGGCTGCCGAGAGCCATGTGGCAGCTGCACGGCGGACATGCGGCGGTGTTGCGATGGTTCTCTGGCGATGAAATTTTTTTTATTTAAAACAGTGACCTTTTGATGAAATTCCAGAACAGTTCTTGAATTAAAGATCCGAACCGTGGTTCTGATACCACTATTGGGGTCCACCATGTTGGATCCGGATCGTGCTCCCATGACGCAGCGAAAGATTTAAAAATTTTGTTTCCGGGGTCGCTAATACAATGAATCGTTCTGGATATATAAAACAATTAAATAAATAAACATTAAACATCAGGTGTTTAAGATGTTACCTGTCTGGCGATTATGCGCCTGGCTCCGACTATTAATCCAATGGAAATAGCCCTTCTTAGGTTGCTCCTAATCCCGTCCACGATCGATTTTCCAAATCCTTCATTGGAGTGCACTAGAACCCCAATGAAAATTTCGCGATCAGAATCTCTTTGCCAGGACGATCGCAGTGAAGTGCGACGGCGGCGGCGGCGGCGGGAGATGGGAGAAGGGAAGAGTTTGCTGAATAGCCTTTGGTGTGTCTTAACTCAACCCCATGCCCTCCTATTTATAGATATTTTCGCGGGCCTAAGTTGGTTAACGGGCCCAGGTCAGGCCTAGGCCCAGGCCCAATACAACCAACTTTAAATCCAACGCTGTGGTTTCATCATAACTCCGATCGACGATTAGTGTCAGGCCCGGTGCACAAAACAGAGATAAACACGCAATATCATAACTGTGGAAGCATTTAAAAGTGGCTAAAATTTTTTTGCTTTGGCCTGACTTAGAAAATATAATTTAAATACACTGATACTCAAAATATTGATCTTACAACAACCAAGAACCAAATCAGCAAGCAAACATCAATACAAGCATAGAGTGACTCCCTAGCTGGATACATCCCAACTCAGCAATAGAACATCACATTACCACGGGACATTCCCCGACGACAGCTCTACTACGTAAATATATAATATACATAACTGGGACACTCTATCCACCTCTTGGGGCACCACCAGCTGAGTCATCTCCGCGACCAGTTGAGAAACTTGGGTAACCTGTACAACACACAGACAACCAAACAACCAGCCTCAGAGGGACAGGGGTCAAACCCCAGTACGGAGAGCAACATAATACAACATGCAGATAAAAAAAAGTTATAAATGAAATGCGATGCATGAGAACCGGGATACCAAGGTGCTATACACGTCTGATCATCAGAACAGAGTGGTCACCGAACGTGTGAGAGAAGGGGAGTTACCCGACGCTCGATCACACACGGTACCAACACAATATAGAACAGGAATGGCCATAACTCATGTGAGAGAATGGGAGCTACCCAGAAGCTCAATTACATGGAGTACCGACAGCAAGCTAGCACAGAAAGCCATAGAACATGTGAGAGAATGGGAGCTACCCAGAAGCTCAATTACATGGAGTACCGACAGCAAGCTAGCACAGAAAGCCATAGAACATGTGAGAGAATGGGAGCTACCCAGAAGCTCAATTACATGGAGTACCGACAGCAAGCTAGCACAGAAAGCCATAGAACATGTGAGAGAATGGGAGCTACCCAGGCGCTCAATCACACGTATCCTATTGACACAGATCAGTTCAACAATGAAAGGCAACAGATCATAAGTTCTCACAACAGGCTGCTAGAATAGGATCGCAAGGAACAGAACTGAGCAACATGCAATGCGTGTATGCATAAGAACAACTTGCAAAATGACATATAACAGATCAGAGGCAAGCAATAGCATAAAACCACCAGCACACACACAGCTCAGCATAACAGCACATACTCATTTATACACAAGCCTATCTCAAAGCTGTAAATATAATCTCACATCCGTACCTTAGTTTCTGAGCTACAATTACCACAACAAAGGTCCCGAATAACTCAGATCTGAAACCTGATAAGCCAATAACAACCACTAGCTCAGGGACGTAAAGCACAGAAACTCTATCTGGGAGCTACGAGCTCAACCAGCTCTGTCCTACTCTTAGAACACAATAGCTAGCTCCAAACGAAGCATAAGGTAGGATCTAGTACTTACTCGAAAACACTACCTGAGCAGAAGAACAAATCTGCCAGGACACGAACCAACGACACACTGTAGCTTCTTCGCGTTCCTCTTCTAGCTATCCAAAGCCTTAAAAAAAGGTAACAAAGCGTCTTAGCAAGAGGAAACCAACGCTACCAGACTTGCTCCGAGCTACCCCGTCTACCACCAGGAATTGGAGAAGATAAGGTTCGGTGAACAGTATCTAGGGTATCGTGACAAAGTAAGGTTACAGAAAATATTTCTAAGTGTCGGGAAAAGATATGGCGTACGAATGGTCAAAGTTCACTGTTAATTAAATCAAATCTGCTGAAATCTGGTAAACAGAGCCACCGACAACTCGAGGCTCACATATGACCCCAACTCAAATCTGAGTACTTCTCCACATCTGGACCCTATGCCAAAACAGATTTGGGACTCCTCCAAACGACGTCGCACAGAAGTCCACTCTCCCAACTGGTACACGTCATCCTGCTAACACCAAATCTGTTATCGCTAAACGGCGTCGCATCGCCTGTGAGGATTCAGATTTAGATTGTTGGTTAATTCCATTTTTTGGGATCAGCCACGTGAGTTCGAAGATTAAGAGTTGTCAAATTCCTCCAAATATTGAATCAACCGTGCTGTAACCAACGACTGGTAGGATTTGGAATTTGATGGTTACTGTAGCTTGCAGCTGGTGGAATGGAAAAGCAGTTGTTGCGCTTGTGTTGCGTCTGGCAGTCGTTGCGCTCGTGAGAGAATGACCAATCGAAGAATGGAAGAACCAGTCGCGAGAGGAATGGTGTTGCGACTGGATGAGCAGCTGCGGGTAGCGATACTCGCGTGAGTTACGGCGTCGTTTGATTTAGTTGAACAATGGAAGAACGCGAGAGGAATGGTGTTGCGACTGGATGAGCAGCTGCGGGTAGCGATACTCGCGTGAGTTACGGCGTCGTTTGATTTAGTTTAGTTCCACGATTTGAGTGTTGCGACTGGATGACCAGCTGTGGATTTGAGGAACCAGTCGAGGGAGCAACGCGACGTCGTATGGTTAAGTTGAAACGCTGCGTTTCGAGTGTTGCGTCTGGTACCAGTTTTGAGGATTATACCAGCTTTTGTTTAGCGCTTGCGACTGGATAGCTTGCGACTGGATAGCTTGCGACTGGA
>KQ988204.1:1480-11656 GCA_001598015.1 Dorcoceras hygrometricum
CTTAACTTAAATCCGAGTTACCAGATTTATGGATCTCAGTTTAATCAAATCTCTCGGCCAACAAAGTATGTGCGGAAAAAGGCCAATTAATTTGTGAACAGATAACTCAATAAATAAGTAAATGCGTAAAATAAAGAGCAAGAGTCAAGAATTTGTTTTTGGAAGTTCGGATATCAATATCCTACGTCTCCCCTTCTTCCTTTTCAGGAAGGTTTCACTAAAAGATTTGATGCGTGTAGTCCTTCTACAAACACCCGTTCACCGAGCCTCGCTCCAGGTGAACTCCTAGCAACACCACAATCTAAAGCGTAGACGCAGCTGCTGTTTTTACAAGTGAATGAAATTTTTCGAACGGCTTTTAAGGAGCACGTTCGTTACAGACTCAATCGAATGATATAAAAATGAAATAAAACACTAAGACTGTAAAATCTTCTGGTTTCTAAAATGTAGAAACTCGATTCAACAAATGAACCAGAAGATGACTCAAAGGTTTATCTTATGAAGATCAGCGGTTTTGTTCTTCGAGTGTTTGAGCTTTTTGAGAATGCTACAATATGAGAATAGCTCGTAAAAATGGCAGCGTAACATCAAGGCAATGAGAGCGAGAGAGTTCTTCATTCCAAACTTCTGCTATTTATAGTCTTCGATCTCAACGGTCATTAATTTCTTCAAAGGCAACAAAATCTCCTTTTGAATTTCTGCCAATTCGTACGCCGTAAATCCTGCTCCACCAAGAAGCAAGTCGCACAATGTTAGAGAAAATTTGGCGTCGTTCCATATTTGTGCAACGTCGTAAACCGCCCTCTGATGTAGTGTACTATTTACCTAGAATAGTACTGATACTTTTCCCTCAATTAAAGCACATGTACGATTCAATCTCCACCTTTGATTTTCTCTGATATGAACGTTTGAATCGATTCATTATATGCGTAACCACTGATGACTTGAACCTCTGATAGGTATGCAACGGCTGATTTCTTTCAACGCCTGAAAATATGCACCAGCTGATCGCATGGAATAACTTCCTTTTATAATGTATCGGCTGGTTGCAATGATTAAGAGAAGCAGCGACTGGATCAAAAGAATACTGTAGCCATCTGCTGATTTGAGTGCCTGTCTTCTGAATTACATTGACTGTTGAAGTAAACAACTGTCTGCTGATATTTCACTATAGCCATCTGCTGAATTAACAACGCAACCTCCAACGACTGATTTTTAGCGCTAGTCCAATACGCTGTCGTTTCAACTTATTTGAACGCTGTCGTTTTGACTAATCCAAACGCTGTCGTTTTGCAATCCTTAACAAAACACGCAACCTCTCAAATGCTTGCGTCACTGAACCTAATACAACTGCTGATTTGACCCTGGAAGAATCTACCTGCTGGTTACCTCTGAAAAGTCCAACTGCTGAAAGCAAACCAACGACTGATTGTTCCAACGGCTGAAGAATCTTCCATCTGCTGAATTCCTCCGAATAGACCAACTGCTGAAAATCAACCCGTCGACTGAAAATTTTCTCCTGTAAAAATTCACCGGCTGATTTTCCAGTAGCAACTAGTCTAATTTTGTTATCACCAAAACTAATAAATTTTATCCTAACATCCTCTCAGATTGACCATCTGTCTGTGGGTGATAGGCTGTATCATAGCCAATCTCGAACCATCGCTTTCTGCAAGCTTTTCCAGAATCGGGAAGTAAACCTGGATCTCTATCAGACACTATCAAAATAGGCACTCCATGCAATCTCACCACATGGTCAACGCAATCTTCTTCATCGAGCACCTCACATCATAGGGAATGAAATGGGCTGACTTCGAAAGTCTATCAACAACAACCCACACAACATCACATCCCCTACTCGATCGAGGAAAATGCGTCACAAAATCCATGGTGATGTGCTCCCAATTCCATTGAGGCACTTCTAGACTCTGTAGCAATCGACCAGGTCTCATCCTCTCAGCCTTGACCTGTTGGCAATTCAAACATCGAGCTACAAATCCAGAGATGTCATTCCTCATGCCTTCCCACCAGAAGTGAGACTTCAGGGCATGATACATCTTCTTCTCGCCTGGATGCACACTGTATCGACTACAATGAGATTCATTCAAGATGGATTCCTTCAAATCAACCAAATTCAGAACCACCAACCTACCTCGAAATCTCAAACATCCATCAGAAGCACCTCACATCATAGGGAATGAAATGTGCTGACTTCGAAAGTCTATCAACAACAACCCACACACATCACATCCCCTATCGATCGAGAAAAATGCGTCACAAAATCCATGGTGATGTGCTCCCAATTCCATTGAGGCACTTCTAGACTCTGTAGCAATCGACCAGGTCTCATCCTCTCAGCCTTGACCTGTTGGCAATTCAAACATCGAGCTACAAATCCAGAGATGTCATTCCTCATGCCTTCCCACCAGAAGTGAGACTTCAGGGCATGATACATCTTCTTCTCGCCTGGATGCACACTGTATCGACTACAATGAGATTCATTCAAGATGGATTCCTTCAAATCAACCAAATTCAGAACCACCAACCTACCTCGAAATCTCAAACATCCATCAGAAGCAACAGAAAAATCCTCAGACTGACCATTCTGGGCCTTAATCTTCAACTCATGAACATACAGATTAGTCATCTACGCTGCTCTAATGTCTGCTACAATCTGTGGCTCAACCTGAAAATAAGAAACCACGAAGCAATGATCACCTGACTGAAAACACCATCCAGAAGTCCCCAAATCTTCATGGACTTTGGATATACTCATCGACGTCAACATCGCAGGTTGGGCTTTTCTACTCAAAGCATCGGCCACTAAATTCATCCGTCCAGGCTGATACTGAATCTCACACTCAAAATCCTTCAGCAACTCCATCCAGCGGCGTTGCCTCATATTCAAATATGACTGCGTGAAGATATACTTCAAACTCTTGTGGTCGGTGTACACCACAAATTGTTCACCATACAAATAGTGACGCCAAATATTCAAGGCAAACACTATCGCAGCCAACTCTAAATCATGAACGGGATATCTCATCTCGTGGGGCTTCAACTGTCGAGACGCATAAGCTATCACACACCCGTTCTGCATCAGCACGCAACCCAAACCACTCAGAGAGGCATCAAAGCAAACCACAAAACCTCCAGAACCCGAGGGCAAAGCTAACACAGGAGCAGTAGTAAACTTCTCCTTAAGCAACTGGAAACTCGACTAACACTCATCAGTCCAAACAAAATTTCTATCCTTCTGGGTCAACTGAGTCATCGGCCTAGCTATCTAAGAGAACTTCTCAATAAAACGCCTATAATAGCCAGCCAAACCCAAGAAACTACGGATCTCGGTCACACTCCTAGGTCGCTCGTAGTTAAGAACTGCTTCGACCTTACTCGGATATACGGAAATCCCTTTCGCTGAAATGACATGACCCAAAAATACAACTCTATCCAGCCAGCATTCACACTTTCTGAACGTTGCATACAACTGTGAGTCTCTCAGTTTCTGCAAAACTAATCTCAAGTTCTCATTATGCTCTCTGAAGTTCCTCGAATACACAAGGATGTCATCTATGAAGACAATCACAAAACGATCAATATACTCACTGAAGATGCGATTCATCAAATCCATGAAGACAGCAGGATCATTCGTCAATCCAAAAGGCATCACCAAAAACTCATAATGCCCATATCTCATCCTAAAAGCCGTCTTCTCCACATCAGCATCACTAATCCGCAACTGATGATAACCAGACCGCAGATCAATCTTAGAGTATACATCAGATCCCTGCAACTGGTCGAACAAGTCATCAATCCTCGGAAACGGATTGTTCTTAATCGTCGCTTTGTTCAACTGCCAAAAATCCACACACATCCTCATAGATCCATCCTTCTTCTTTACGAAAAGAATCGGAGCTTCCCAGGGCGACATACTCGGCCTAATGAAGCCTTTCGCTAAAAGATCACGCAACTGCTCCTTGAGTTCCTTCACCTCAGCTGGTGCCAATCGATCCGGAGCTCTAGAAATCGGGGCTGTTCCTGGAACCAACTCTATGATGAAGTCAATCTCTCTTCTCGGAGGGAATCCAGGAATCTCATCCGGAAACACGTCAGGAAACTATCGAGCAATCGGAACATCACCCAACTCTACTCTCGATACTTGTGAAATATCCAAGGCATAGATCATAAACCCTGAAATCTCTAGCGATAACGAACTAAATATCTCCATGGCAGACACCAAAGGTATCTTAGGTTGCGAATCAGCACCATAGAAATCCCATTTCTCTCCAAATTCAGGCCTAAATCTCACTACACCATGAAAACAATAAATTGTCACTAACTGGACAACACGTACATTCCCAAGATACAGTCAAAATCTTAAATCTCCAGGACAATTAGATTAGTCACCAACGCATTCTCATCAAACCTAAGAAAACAATCCAACACTACCTCACGGGACAACAAACTCATGGCAGCAGGGGTAGATACAGAGACAACATCACACAGTGGGGAAGAACCCAACCCATGCTCATACACAAACAGCTCAGAAATAAATAAGTGTGATGCTCCAGTATCAAACAAAACTCGTGCAGGAAAGTCAAAGATAAAGCAAGTACCTGCAATCACTCCCTCTGGTCTATCCTCCACCTGTTCTCTCGTCAAGGCGTTCACATGAGCCTGCTGCGGTCCCGGAACTGAGGTCTTGAAGGTCCACCAAACCTAGATGGTTCACGGAGTTGGAAACCTGATCGTTGGGATTGAACAAAAGGTTGCGGTCTCTGAGAAGAACCACTAGCTGAACCTTGCTGCGCCTAACCGAAAGACTGCCCTCCAGCCGGACACACTCAAGCAAAATGTCCAGGCTGTCCACTGTTATGGCAAAGGCCCTGAACTTCGTGACATTGAGAATTCATATGACGACCTCCACATTGTCCACAAGTCACTCCTCCTCCGGAGCCGCTGCCACCAGAACTCACTAAACCAGAAGAACTCGAGTGCGAACGCTTCTTAAATTGTTTCCCTCGAGGCTTGAACCTCTGAAGATTCGACTGTTTCGGCACTTGAGGAGATTGGATAGAAGACATCGCTTCCGGTACAGGTTGAAAACTACGTCCAGCTGTCGACTGAACCTGATTCTGCACCTCCATCAGACTCTCCTCAATATCCACCGCTCTATCCACAGCCTCAGCATACGTCGCAGGGGAACCAGCTAACACCATACGGAACAACTCGGGCCTCAACCCTCTCAAAAACTTGTTCCTCTTCGTCCTCTCCTAGTTTGCAACATGGGGAACATACGACAACAGCGAAGAAAACTTCCTGGCATACTCGGCCACCCTCAAATTCCCTTGCTTCAGGTTGTCGAACTCCCGCTCACGGTTGTTATAGAAAGACTCAGGGGTATACTCCTATCGAAAAGATGCACAGAAGCTCTCCCAAGAAATCAAAAACTCCAGTCTCTCTCATGACATGAGAAGTACCCTTCCACCAGCGTTGCGCATGCTCTCTCAACTGCAACACTACTAACTTCAGCATCCTCTCTTGCGAGTACTCTACTAAGTCAAAACCACGCTTCCATGTGCTCAAGCCAGCCTTCAGCCAACAGACCAGCATCGACACCAGTAAATATCGAGGGATTCATCCTCTGGAACCTAGCCAACACTAGCTCCATCTCTCCAATCTGTCGGGTCACATCATCCACCTCTACCTCAACCAGTCTAGCTCAGTGACGCAAAGGTACACCCTGCTGCTCAACATCCTCATCATTGCCCGGGGCTCTAGACTCCCCATCTACCTGTCTAGCAATCCTACTCCTACCTCTCCTCGACGGCATCTACCAAAACTCAGAACAAGCAGATAAATCACTAGAGACAAATAATCAAATCACACAATCACAGAGTCAGTCAAAATCAAAACTCAAACTCTGTGCCTAGACTCAAGTGTGATCAAAAGAAACGAGCTTATCCCAATTTAAGCTCTGATACCAAAAATGTCAGGCCACGTGCGCTAATACCTCAATTAGTCACAAATATGCGGAAGCATCATAAAAATATGGGCTAAAAATTTTCGAATATGAGCCTGATCCAATATCATTCAAAATACATTCATATTCAAAATAAGAGTTTAACCCAAAACTCAAACATCATGCAATAAAACAAGTAGTCAATCAACTACAGATCCCCGAATAAATAAAGGGGCTGGACATCCCCTGGCTCAATATAATATATCAACACAACTAGGACTCAAATCAAAAAGGGGATCGACCAACTGAAGCTCCACTCTGTCTAGCCTGGTTACCTGAAGAACCTGCAATGGCCTACGCCGACCAAAATGACCAAAACAGGAAAAAAAATAAACGAGGTCAAACCTCAGTACGAAAAGCACAGTAAAAGCATCTATCATATCAGACAATGCAATATCTCGATCGTGCAATGCATGAACCGGGCTACCAAGAATCACCGATTGGCAAAGCACGACTCAGATGTGAAGATCTCATCAATCATCATCATCCTGTGATCTTCAGGTGCGACGACTTAGCCGACCATCACAAGGCAGTGTGGTATTCAGTCACGACGACTCAGCCGGCCACCACATCAAAGACAGTGTTGGACCTTTCAAGCGCGACGAATCAGCCGACCGATCACAACGTGCAAAGGAACTCAGTTCTCAAAGGAATCAGGCTCAATATGTATGCGTGAATGCACAACAAACTCATGCTTAAAAATCATACATATATCTCACGCATAATCAGATATGAGCACAGAATCATCATACAATCAACACAAAGCACACCAGCTAATACACGAAAGAATATCCCAAAGCTGATAACAATGCTGCTAATTCCAGCTCAATTCGTACCTCAATTCAGCTTCTACCTCAACAGATCTTAAAAAAAAGGGCATAACGATCAACTCAAGTCTACTGCCCTAGTAGCTTCACGACGAACTCAACAGAAGCCACTACCTGCTCAAATCCAAAGCTGCTAAAGAACAGAAGAACTACGGTTCAACAATCGCGAAGACACACGAACACTTCAACAACTTCCCGCTCCTCAAATCCGGCGACTCAAGTCTCCGAACTGGTATCAATCGAACGCTCTAGAGAATACGAGCTCAGCTCTACCAATCTTGCTCCAAACGGCGGCGTAAAACGAAGGCAGTCAATGGAAATAGGGTTTGGATGAACAGTACCAATAGAGGGTTATCGGGGATGAAGATAAGAAATATAAGGTTAAAAAATACTCTAAGTGCTGATCGACACTTAATTTAAATTCCCCAAGTCCAAGCTACAGACAAATTCAGATCACACTGCTAAGCAGAAGTCCCTCAAATCTGGCATTAGCTAACATTCACATCTGACTATGCTATCGCAAATCTGACTCTCCAAACAAAACACACGCTTCTACTCAAAACGGTGTCGCGCTACTAAACAAAACAACGTAGCATAGGGGTCCCGCTCTCGCAACAGATCCCGCTAACACTCATCCAAACTTGACCACATAAACGCTCACATCTGTTCACGCCCGCTAAATAGATTCCACTCACTAGCGTCAAATCTGAATACTCGATACGACATCACATTACCTCTTGCAATGCCAAATCTGACTAGCACCTCAACGACAGAGTTTCGCTCCCTGCTCGTGGAAATTCATGCAAACACGTGAGGGTCACATCTGAACATCCAGATTTCACTCAAATCTGAATCTTGCCAATTCCCGCGCAATAATCCTAAAAGCTTATCTTCTTCCAGCGATAGGCCTCAAATCTGGATTCTTACTGGAATCAGATCCCGATGAAAAATCTCGCCACAACAGCTCGAAATTCTACGCAGATTTCACCCGATAATCAGAAACTCAATTAATTAATCTCGATCCAAATCTGATTAGCTAATAAATCGTACTTAACAATTTCTGGTCCTCACATTTTCTCTGCAGCTTTGACCTAGGATATTTTAATGTAAGTGTCGATCAACACTTTCATTTTTTCAACCCGACATTCCTATCTCCTTTCCAGAGAAACCCTCGATTGGTACTGTTCATCCGAACCCTTTGCCATTAGATTGAGTCGATTTCCGTCGTTTTTTGGAGCGAGATTGGTGGCGCTGGTTCGTCTTGTTTAGCTCTTTCGATTGGTACCAGCTTGGAGTTGTAGATCGACTTTTGGAAGAGGAGCGAAGTAGTTGCAGGTTCGAGTAACTTCGTGAATTCCAGTCGATGGTTTTCCCCGTTCAGATTTGAGCTTCTGGGTAAGTGATTCTTCCCATTCTAGCTTTGTGAGAGCTAGTATAGCCTTGTTGAGTAGTCTGGAACCTTGACCGTAGATACTAAGCAGATTTGGCTTAGTGTTGAGTTGAATGGTTAGTTGTTTTGGTAGATTTGGGCTTCCATCAGCTTCTGTTTAGCTACGCAGTGAGTTAGTGAGGAAGCAGATTTGAGCAGGTTGTTGGTGCTGTGCCCTGGTGAGATCTGATTGAGGTTTAAGCTGGTTTGAGGTACGGATTGAGCCCTTGTAAATAGCTTTGGGCATGAACATGTTTATATTTCTTGTTGTGAACCTATATGCTGTGAAAACGTGACTGTTCTGTTATATGATCTATTTCACATACTGATTATTGTATGCATTGACATCTGATTACTGAATGACATTCATGCATACATATTGAGCCTGATATTCGATTGATGACCTGAGTCGAGCTAGCATTTTGATCGGCCTGCTGAGTTGCCACACCTGAAGGGTCAAATGCTATCATCGGGGTGGTGGCCAGCTGTTTTGTCGCGCCTGAAGACCACTGAGCTGTGATGGCTGACGGGCCTGAAGATCACGGACCGATGGTTGTTCCACCGGCTGATTGGCTGTGCGTGGATGAGGCTCACTTGAGATTTTTCCAGCTGAGTCGTTGGCCTTGATGATCGATTCCTTTGATAGCCATCATGAATTTCATAACTTGAAGTATAGCATGTTGCATGATATGCTGTTTTTAGATGGCTTTTCATACTGAGGTTTGACCTCTTTACTTTTCCCTATTTTTGCGCTGCCTTGGTCTGTATTGGCTTTGGCAGGTTCTTCAGGTAACCAAGCTGGACAGAGTGGAGCTTCAGCTGGTCGATCCCCTTTGTGATTTGAGTCCCAGTTTTATGTATTTATATTGAGCCAGGGTGTGACGCCCGAACCCACGGGGTCACGAGTTTGGGGTGAATAAAAATTTCAAATAAAAGAAGGGCTAAAAGATAATTCGCTATAGGCTGTATCTCCTATAACTTGAATGAAAACTCGAAACACAAACCAGACACAGACAATTTACACTACTGTGGCGCCAACTGCTGGAAACAATGATTGCGGAAAACAAGTCTTATATATATATTGCAATTGCGATTACAACAATTGTCATTCTATATGAATATACAAAAGTTGTAACTGATCTAATACAGATCCTACAAAAGATAGAATAACATGAGTCTAGACACGGATTACGTTGGCCCCTTCATAAACACAACCACCCAGCCGCTGGTTCAACTTTCACCTGCTTCTTCCATCAGTTGTCGCACCTGCACCATTTTAAAAGCTAGTGAGCCTAAGGGCTCAGCAAGTAAAACCTGGGTAATAACAATTCAAATATACAGGTGGACATCTGTTCAATACATATGTTAAGGAACTTCAATGAACAATATCATTTTCGTAAACAGTTCAATAAACATTCAATGGCAGAAACATGGGATGATAGCCCAGATTCTCATTGTTAACATTTTCAATATCATTTTCAGTTGATCATGGCATATAAGTTTCTCATGGTCCGTGTTGAACTTGATCAAATGACTTCGGAAATCCGTTCTAGCATATAGCTCATATGAAAGGGCAGCCGACATCTGGACGACTACTCACCCTTCTTCAATGGGTGACAGTCAACTATCTATGCCATAATCTAAAATAGCTTTTGTTCCTTAACAATCCTTTCTTTAAACATTCCTTGAAATTTCTGTAAATCATCGGGTTCCATCATTTTAAACATTTGCTTCCCATTTTAAAAACTTTTCTGAGAATCAAATTCAACCTTTGGGAACTTATCGTTAAAATGGAACTGGTCAAAAGAAAACCAGTCGCAAGGAATAGGAAACCAGTCGCAAGACAGGAATCCAGTCGCAAGGTCTTTTAAACAAATGTAAAGTGAAACGACGTC
>KQ988204.1:20554-43128 GCA_001598015.1 Dorcoceras hygrometricum
TGCCATCAGCCGTTGCCTATCAAACCATACCATTGATTCCACTAGTAACTACCGATTACACAATCATCAAATCCTGATATTACAGCAAAAGGAAGAACATTCGTAAACATTATAACAATGCAGCTGCTGAATCTTAACAAGGAGATGCAGCTGCTGGAACATAACTCGACATTTGTAACATCAAAACAACAACTATGCCATCAGCCGTTGCCTATCAAACCTTTATACTGATTCAACTAGAAACTACCGATTACACAATCATCAAATCCCGATATTACAGCAAAAGGAAGAACATTCGTAAACATTATAACGATGCAGCTGCTGAATTTTAACAAGGAGATGCAGCTGCTGGAACATAACTCGACATTTGTAACATCAAAACAACAACTATGTCATCCGTCGTTGCCTATCAAACCATACTTTATAATGATTCAACTAGCAACTACCGATTACACCGTTATCAAATCTTGATGTTACGACTTTTAAACTGAAGAACATTCAAAGACTTTCTTGAACAATCGAATCCTCAGTTCTTTGAAACATTCATAACTTTATGGAAAACATTTTGGAAGCATCAATATCATTTCAAAACATCATTTTGAACCCATCATTCATTTCCTTTTTCATGTTTAAAACATTTTAAAACATGAACTTCGAAACTTACAATAACATATAGGCAAGAAGACTCAGAAACATGAATATATGCTTTAAATGGTGAGTCAAGAAACAGCTTTTACTTGCCTTAACCGTAGCTTTGCAACAGCAGCTGATCCCTGCAGAATTCTTCCCCTTGAGCAATACACGAACTTTTCTGCAAATAACTTTGAAGAACACAGGAGGATTTCTTTGAAAATGATAAAGATCTTTCTTTAAAAACAGGTTTAAATACCGAAGTGATTAGTGGCAAGCTACTTGTAATATTTAGCATGACACACTTTAAACAAATTGCAGTATTTTAATAAAACTCCCTTCTAACCATTTTAATTTGTAATGTACCAAACCTTTTCCAAAAGAAATCATTTTACCTCCTTAAAGATATTTTCAATTCATTTCAATTAAACTAGCTCGTGCATCACCCTTGGAGTCATCCGCTGGAACCTGCTACGTCACACTATTTTCTTAAATCAATTAATTTCAACAATGCATAACATATTTCGAAATGCCATTTTAAATAAACAATATGCATATCGTGGTCCTAAGGATTTTTGGGGCGTTACACAGGGGATGTCCTGTGCCTTTATTTTATTGACGGGATATGTAGTTGAGTTACTACTTGCTATTTGTTACCTGTCGTTGAGTTGTTGAGTTTTGAGTTAAACTCAGATTTTGATTATGAACTATTTTAAGATGATGTATTGGATCAGGCCCAACATTTTGAAAATTTTTAAGCCCTGATTTTTGTCGTTTCTGCATAATTTTGTATTTATCTTGTATTAGCGCATTGGGCCTGACAGTTTGGTATCAGAGCTTAAACTGGGATAAGCTCGATTTCCTTTTCATCACACTCGAGTCTAGGCATAGAGTTTGAGCTTTTGATTTTGATTGACTCTGTGACTTATGTGATTGAGATTATTTGACTCTGTGATGATATCTGTCTATGTGATTATTTGCTGGTTCTTACCCTGAGTCTTGATAGATGCCGCCGAGGAGAGGTAGAGGTAGAACCACTAGACGGACAGTTGAGGAGTCTAGGGCTTCCGATAGCGATTAGGATGTTGAGAAACCTAGTAAACCTTTGTGTCGTCGGAAAAGATAGACAGAGGTAGATGACGTGACTCAACAGATTGGAGAGATGAAGTTGGTTCTAGCTAGATTCCAGCGGATGAATCCTCCTACGTTCTCTGGCGCTGAGGGTGATCTGATGGCTGAAGGTTGGCTAGAGCATATGGAACAGTTGTTTGATGCTGTCGAGTATTCTCAGGAGGGAAAACTGAAGCTAGCTGTTTTGCAGTTGAGGGAGAACGCTTAACGCTGGTGGAAGGGTACTTCCCGAATCTTGAGAGATAGTGGGGCTATGATTACTTGGGAGAGTTATGTGCAGCGTTTCGACAAGAGTATACACCGGAGTCCTACTACAACAACCGCGAGCGAGGGTTTTACAATCTGAAGCAAGGGGACAATAAGGTGGCCGAGTATGCCAGACAATTTTCTTCCCTTCTGTCGTATGTTCCCCATGTGGCTAACCAGGAGAGGACTAAGAGGAACAAGTTTTAGAGAGGTTTGAAGCCTGAGTTGTTCCGGATGATGTTGACTGGTTCTCCTGTGGCTTATGTTGAGGCCGTAGATAGAGAGGTGGACATTGAAGAGAGTCTGTTAGAAGCACAGAATCCGGTTCACCCGACAGCTGGTGTCAGGCCTCGTGCACAATACAGAGTTAAACCACGCAGAACAATAGCGGAAGCATACAAAAGTGGCTTAAAATTTTCGTTTTGGCCTGACGATTAAAACATATAATTTAAAATAAAATATCCTAGTTTACCAAATCAATTTAGTACAACAGTACAGCATTAAAACATATAACCAGTACCATACAACCACAACTACAAAGCACAGGACAAGCCCCGGCTAACAGTACTGATACATAATATGCTATACGCTAACTGGGACACTCTAACCACCTTCTGGGGCACCTCCAGCTGGGTCTACTCCACGACCAGCGGAGAAACCATGTTAACCTGAAAACACACACAGGAAACAAACAACCAAGCCCCAGACGGACATGGTTTCAAACCCCAGTACGGAGAGCAACTGAAAAACAGCAGTTAAATGGCAACAGATAAAATTCAAGTGCTATGCATGAGAGCAAGGCTACAATCAAAACGCAGGGAGCCAAAGGATCTCAAGGAATTTCTCAACGCAACAAAGGATCAACTGAACAACAGTAAGACAGTGACCACGGGGTTTGTGAGTATATGGGAGCTACCCACTCGTCTCAACACACGGTACCAGATGCACAACTTGACTCAACCCGCTATTTCCCAACTCATGAGATGTGGGAGCTACCCACTCCGCTCATAGTGGATAACAGATCCCAGCAGGGAGATGAGGTACGGGAGTTACCCGCTCAGCCTCAACAGCATCCTGGTACGCACAGAGATCAACAACAACGAGGAAAGCTTAACAGGATCTGAATGCACATGAACAATGCGTATGCAATGACCATCTTGCGATTATCAACACAATACAAGCAAGCAGATAACAGCACAGAAGCATACACACCAGCACATAATATCCATGCCTAATTCAACGCTGTAAACAAGCTCACATCCGTACCTCAAGTCTCTATGAAACAATTACTACAAACTGGGTCAACAGCTGGGAGCTACGAACTCAACCAGCGCTATACTACCCCTCTAACTCAACAGATAGCTCTAAACAAACACAAAACAGGGTCTGAACACTTACCCCAACAAGCTAGGATGGTACGCTAACAAACTACAAAAGGGAGATGTCTTTGCGCACATCACCAGCTTCAAGAAAACGTCCGAAAGCAATATCAAAACGAAGTGTCTCGGCAAGAGGAGTCCCATGCTACCACTCTTACTTCAATCAGAGCTTTCTACCATCGACAATCGGAGAAGATATGGTTCGGTGAACTGTAACTAGGGAATCGACAGAGTTTGCTATCGGTAAATATTCTAAGTGTCGGGAAACAATAATAGAGAACAAGTCCTAGCTCCCTATTTAAATCTCACTGCTGATAGAAACTGGGAACAGATCCACCGACAACTTAAGCTATTACAGCTGATATTCCCGCTCGCATCCAGATCTCGCAACAGATCTCACTCTATGCCAAAACAGCGATCACTTAAACCAAACGACGTCATAGAGAGTTACTATCGCAGCTGAATACGTCACCCGCTACTCACTGCTGACAACTAACCACATCTGATAGCAACGCAACATCAGATCTCTCACATAGCTGAAAGCGAACGCAACTCACAGCTGAGTCTCTACCGCTAATACCAAATGTTGTCGTTCCAAATAATCCAAACGATGACGTACCAACACCCGCTACTGAAAACACGCTAGGAGACATCATAATGCCCACAATATCAGACTTCTCCTCAAAACCGACGTCATAGAGAGTTACTATCGCAGCTGAATACGTCACCCGCTACTCACTGCTGACAACTAACCACATCTGATAGCAACGCAACATCAGATCTCTCACACAGCTGAAAGCGAACGCAACTCACAACTGAGTCTCTACCGCTAATACCAAATGTTGTCGTTCCAACTAATCCAAACGATGACGTACCAACACCCGCTACTGAAAACACGCTAGGAGACATCATAATGCCCACAATATCAGACTTCTCCTCAAAACTAGAAACCAACAAACCAGCGACAACTGCTCACGTCACCACTGCTGAACTCTAGAACTCAGCGATGACCCACGCTAACTTCTGAAAAGATCTCAAGCCAAAACTCTAACTCTCCAGACTTGTTCCAAGGACTTAAACAAAACCCGATAGCTTCTTCAAGCACATCAACGCAAAGCTGATCTCAATAAAATCTGATTAATTAACTCAATTAATCTCATCAGCTTTTCGGGTCTCACAGTTGGACGTACTTTTCAACCTATGCTTGAAGTGACGCAACGGTTTCAACCTCCTCAGACTATGCAGCAATCTAACCGCCAGAGGTTCAAGCCTCGAGGAAAGCAGTTCAAGAGACGATCAAATTCGAGTTCCTCTGGTTCCATTAGCTCAGGTGGCAGTGGATCAGGTAGTGTGGCGTGTGGTCAGTGCGGAGGTAGGCATATGACTTTGCAATGTCCTGGAGTTCGAGGTCTTTGCCATCAGTGTGGCCAACCGGGACATTTTGCTAGAGTGTGTCCTTTTATGGGTGGACAGGCCATGATTCAGTCGCAGCAAGGTTCTGCAGGTGGATCTTCACAGAGGCAGCAACCTTTTGTTCAGTCCCAAAGATCTGGATTCCAACCATGTGAACCGTCTAGGTTCGGAGGACCTTCGAGACCTCAGTTTCTAGGACCGCAGCAAGCTCAGGTGAACGCCTTGACGAGAGAGCAAGCTACTGATACGCCTGAAGGAGTTATTGCAGGTACTTGTGCTATCTTTGATTTTCCTGCACGAGTTTTATTTGATACAAGAGCATCACACTCCTTCATATCTGACCTATTTGTGCATGAGTGTGGGTTGAGTGTTACCCCACTGTGTGATTTCGTGTCTGTATCTACTCCTGCTGGTGTGTGGTTGATGTCCCGTAGAGTGGTTGTAGATTGTGTGATTAGATTTGATGAGAACGTGTTGGTGACTAACCTGATTACCTTGGAGTCGAGATTTTGATTGCATCTTGGGTATGGATGTGTTGTCCACTTATAGAGCGACGATAGACTGTTTCCATGGTGTAGTGAGGTTTAGACCTCCATTTGGAGAAAAGTGGGATTTCTACGATGCTGATTCGCGATTGAAGATTCCACTGGTGTCAGCCATGGATATGTTCAGTCTGTTGTCCTTGGAGAATTTTGCGTTTATGATCTACGCCCTTGATGTCTCCCGAGGATCACAGATAGAGTTGAGTGATGTATCGATTGCTCGTGAGTTCCCAGATGTGTTTCCGGATGAAATTCCTGGATTCCCTCCGAAGCGAGAGTTTGATTTCAACATAGAATTGGTGCCAGGGACAGCCCCGATTTCTTGAGCTCTGTATCGGTTGGCGCCAACTGAGTTGAAGGAACTTAAGGAGCAATTGCGTGAGCTTTTGGAGAAAGGCTTCATAAGACCGAGTATGTCGCCTTGGGGAGCTCCGATTCTTTTTGTGAAGAATAATGATGGATCTATGAGGATGTGTGTGGATTTTTGGCAGCTAAATAAAGCGACCATGAAGAACAAGTATCCTTTTCCGAGGATTGATGACTTGTTTGATCAACTGCAAGGATCGGCAGTATACTCCAAGATTGATCTACGTTCTGGTTATCATCAATTGCGTATCAGGGATGCTGATGTGGCGAAGACGGCGTTCAGGATGAGATATGGGCATTATGAGTTCCTTGTGATGCCTTTTGGGTTAACGAATGCTCCTGCTGTTTTCATGGACTTGATGAATCGCGTCTTCAGTGAGTATATTGATCATTTCATAATTGTCTTCATAGATGACATCCTAGTGTACTCGAGGAGCTATAGAGAGCACAAGGAGCACTTGAGACTGGTGTTGCAGAAGCTGAGAGACTCACAGTTGTATGCGAAGTTCATCAAATGTGAATTCTGGTTAGATAGAGTTGTCTTTTTGGGTCATGTCATATCTACATAAGGTATTTCCGTGGATCTAGTTCCTAAAGACCCATCTAGTTCCTATCACTGAATGATTAGAAGGTCTAGGTACAAGTTGCCAAACATTATTTCGCTTAAACTGATTTAGTTCTTCTTGCATTGCATCTACCCAGCTTGGGTCTGCTAAGGCTTCATCTATCTGTTTTGGTTCTATATGAGAGATGAATTCTGAATCAAAATGATCATGTAATAGCTGGCTTCGTGTGCGAACAGGAGAATTTATGTTACCTATGACCTACTCAGGTGGATGATTTCTATTCCACCGAAGATCAGATCGATTGGATTTTCTCTTTGTTCTGCTTGGATGTCTGGTTGGATGGTCGCATCTGGATTGTTTGATGTCAATTGATAAGATCCTTGTTCCAGATTTGATCCAGATGCCAGTTGAGATGTGCTCGCATTTTGTGCATCAGATGTTGATTGATGTACTATGGGATCTGTTTGTGCAACATCTTGAGCATTGGTTGCTTCAGTTCCGACAGCTGGTACACTTGATGAGATCTGATCCTGCGTTGGGTCAACGTTAGTCAAATCAGCAACCACTGGGTTACCTGTCAGATCTGTTTGAGCGTTTTTGTGCAGTGTGTCCAGCTCTGGTTGTAACTCTGCTGAGTATCTTTGTTGTGGCACGTCATCATCTGAGTCATCAAGACTGGATGATTCTAATCGTGTGCACAAATCGTTGAGTCTCGCTGCTGAGTTGGATCTGAATCTTGTCTCATCAAAAACAACGTGTGCTGACTCTTCAACAGCCAGACTTCGATTGTTGAAGACTCTGTAAGCTTTTCTAACAGCTGAATAACCTAGAAAGATACCTGCATCAGATTTAGCATCAAAAGCTGTTAGGTGCTTCTTACCATTATTATGAATGAAGCATCTTCACCCAAACACCATGAAATAAGAAATGTCAGGTTTCTTGCCACTCCACATCTCATATGGGGTTTTGTCGCGCAACTTATTAATCATATATCTGTTTTGAGTGTAGCAAGTTGTATTAACTGCTTCTGCCCAGAATTTTTGTGAAATGCCGGAATAAGCAATCATAGATCTCGCAGCTTCTTTTAAAGTACGGTTTCTCCTCTCAACCAGCCCGTTCTGTTGAGGAGTTCTAGCTGCAGAAAGCTCATGCTTTATCCCTATGTCATCCAGATAAGAAGATAATTTTTTATTTAAAAACTCGGTACCTCGATCGCTTCTTATCCTGTTGACTGTACAAGATCTTTCATTTTGTAAACGTTTTAAAAGCCGAATCAGTTGGTCAGCGGTATCAGATTTTGATTTTAAAACAGCACCCAAGTGAATTTTGTAAAATCATCAACAAAAACTAGGGTGTAGTTCGTTCACCCTAAGCTCGTTACGGAAATAGGACCAAAAAGATCCATGTGTAAAAGCTCAAGTTTCGAGAAGAACGTTTACCGCCTTTCTTTTTAAAAGTAGAACGAATTTGTTTACCAAGCTGACATGTGGCACAGATCTTGTCCTTAGAAAAATTTTTTAGGCATACCAGAAACCAGTTCATGCTGACTCAATTTGGCAAACATTTTAAAGTTTAGATGATTCATTCGCTGATGCCATAGCCAACTCTTGGAAGAGTCAGCTGCAAGGCAGATCTGTTTAGATCCAATTGGTTCTGACCAATTGATAATGTAGGTATTCCCCGATCTTTTACCTATCAATACAGTCAGACCATTTGGACTCTGAACTGTGCATGTATGTTGTTTAAAGTTAACTATGTAACCCTTATCACATAGCTGACTTATGCTAATCAAGTTATAGCGCAAACTGTCAACGACTAAAACATCAGATATTGAAATGTTACCGTGGGTAAGCTTACCCTTACCCACAGTGTTACCATGTGAGTTATCACCAAAAATGATTTTCGCTCCTTTGTGAGGTGTTACATCTGATAGCAGCTTTGGGTTACCCGTCATATCTCTTGCACTGCCACTATCCAAGTACCAAATAATTGACTCATCTCCAGCCTTGTACCTGTTGTCCTGCAACCATGAAAACTAATTTTGGTACCCAATTTTACTTGGGTACATATCGGATTACCCATTTCGGGACTCATACTTGAATTACCTTAACAGTTTTCCCAGTATGAGAGTCCATAAGGGTGTGTGCAGAGATATGGTGAGATCGGTCAAGATTTGGTTTGGTATTTTGACCATTCAGATCTCTTTGGGGCTGAACATTTCTCCATTCAGATTTGACCTTCTTAGAACCACGTCTTTGTTGGTTCTGAACAATCGACTTGGATCCAGCTTTCGACTTTTCTTTGTCAAGTCTGTTCTTTAGCCAACTAAACTTAGAGTTCTCGAGTCTGACATAGCCAATACCAGCTTTCCCTTTCTGATTCAGTTGCCCCGAGATCTGTTCATCATACCTTACTGACTCGCATGTATCATGTGTCACACTGGCTTTGACAAAATTCATCTTTTTGAATTTGTCATATACCAGATTTGACTGAGTACAGGTCTCTCTGGAGCTACTTTCACCAGCATTGAAACCTAAGCCAGATTTGTCATTAAGTGGCTTTCGAGTCTCCTGCAACTTACTTAGAGAGACAGAGGACTGTGTCCAGGAGCTCATTACCAAATTTAACCTTTCGTTTTCTGATTCGAGCTCACATGATCTTAATCTCAATTATTCATTCTTAGTCTTCAGCATACTCAACTCGATTTGTAAACTGTCAATTTCACCAAGTTGAACGGTGCTTGGTTCTACTGAGCTATTTTTCAAATCCATGTTTTTCAGCTTTGACTTCCTCGAATGTTTGAGAAAGCTTCTTGTACTCATGGACCATTTCATTGAGTGTGTTGATTAGGTCCTCCGGTGTAAATTCAGTATTTGAAAAGTCGAATACCTCTTCCTCTGTGGATTGGTTGGCCATAAGACAGTGAGTTTCCTCTTGATCATTGTCGCTTGATGAGGAACTGCTTGTTGTGGAGTCCGAGTCTGAATCCACCCAATTTTTGTTGCTCTCTTCTACAACAAGTGCTTTACGATCACTCTTTATAGTTGGCCTTTTGTCAGATCTAGTTCTCCTTCTTTCATTGGGTCTTCTGTCATCCTTCTTTGATCGGTCATCCTTCTTGATTTCATCCTTATTTGGCCTGTTGCAGTCTGCTGCAAAGTGCCCTGGACGACCACAGTTATAACAATTCACATCAGTTGAAATCTTTTTAGATTTGTTAGCATTATTATACGAAAAAGAAGGGTTAGAAGATCTTCTCAGATATTTCCCAAACTTCTTGACGAAGAGGGACATAGCATCATTGCTTAGTTGTTCTGCAGATTTTCTCTTGCTTGGAGAACACTGTTCAGATGTTGCAGCAGGGCCTTGGTTGGTTGTGGTTGACGGGGCCTCAGGATCTGGTTTCCAAATCAAACTCGTATGCTTTCAGATTTTCAAAAAGGTCATGTAGTTCGAGCTTGTTGAGTTCCTTAGACTCGCGCATGGCCACTGTCTTAACATCTCAGTCCCTGGGCAGCACTCTCATAACCTTGAGAGCCAATTCTCTGTTTGAATACTGTTTGCCTAGGCTGGACAGCTCTATTACCACATCACTGAATCACTCATCGAACTCAGTCATGGTTTCTCCATCTTTCATCTTTTTGGACTCGTACTTCTACTGAGCAACAGTTAGTTTGATTTTCTTGGTTTCATCATTGCCTTCGCAGATCTGAGTCAGCTTTTCCCAAATCTCCTTGGCAGTTGTACAGGTTTTTATTTTGCTGAACATATTTTTGTCCAGTGTCTTGTACAGGATATCCCTGGCCACTGGCCACGTTGTCCAATTTTGCCTTATTCTTATCCTCGTTAGTATACTCATGTCTCTTTTTTTGTACATATTCTGGTTCACCATCAGATAATGCGAATGCTATGTTGAACTTCATGATTTTCATTGGTCTATCGGTGATCACCGACCACATATCATCATCTTCTGCCGCCAGATGTGCTTGCATCCGTATTTTCCAATCATCATATTCCTCCTTGGAAAACATAGGAATTTTGCTGTGAGAGATTGCCATATTGAAATATATAAAGCTTAGACAGCAAACTGTTCAATACCTGAGATGCGCCTGCTCTGATATTAATTGATAGGATCAATGTGGATCGAAAACAGCTCTGGGACTGGTATTTTAAATTTTCAAAACCCTTTAAAAATAGTTTTACAAGCGGCTTGCTTAACTCAGATTTGTGTTACCAAATCTGAGGTATCTCAGTTTCAGATCTGATCTCTCGATTGACAGAAAGTGTGCGGAAATAAGTCGATTAACCAGTGAACAGTATAAGTAAATAAATGTGATAAGTAAAAGTATAGGGATCAGATATTTGTTTCTGGAAGTTCGGATATTAAATCCTACGTCTCCTCTTCATCCCTTGCAGGAAGGTTCCACTAGAAGAATTTGATGCACACAACTTCTGTCTACACCCAGTCACCGAGCCTCGCTCCAAGTGAACTCCTAGCAATCACCAACTACACGCAGATGCAACTGCGGAATCACAAACAACTTTGATTTTTCGAACTACTTGGAACAGCAAGTTGGTTACAGACTCAATCTAAAAATGCAATGAATACAATATTTTGAGTGCTGTAATTATCTCAAAGATAAAACACTAAAGAGCACTAGAATGTTCTTCGAGATTTTGTCAGCTGGGATTTTGAATGTTTTATGCTTGAAGTATCCCAGAAGTTGAGAGCTTTTGAATATGCAAGATAAGCTTTGAGCGAGAGATTTAAGATTCACGAGCATCTTCTTCGTTTGAAGACTTCAACTATTTATGCTCTACACTCTCAACGGTCAGTAGTTTGAATCCTTCCGCATATCTTCTTCGAATCTCCATTCGCGCTATGCACAAGGTAAACTGCGCTGTCAAAGCTTGATTGACTTGACTTGCCAAATAGAGTAGCCAGCGTATCAATCATTTTGCGTAATGCGTGGATTACTCAAGATAGCTTTGATCTTGTTTACTTAATTCCATTTTGACCGTTGTAATTTTCTTCAATCGACTGATGAAAACTAAAGAGATTTGAAACTCACATCTGTTTTAGCACTTCACATCTGAAGGCTGCTCTCTTTCCTTTTGTGAATGGCTCAGAGAAATGTCCTTACGCATAGGGTTACCACATCTGATATCTTTCCCTACTAACACTTTGTCATATCTGAAAACTCTACTGCTCTTCTTGTGATACTTTCAACTCCAAGTATGAAGAATCTTGTATCGTCTATTCACATATGATATGCTTAACTCAAATCTGTATAATTCTTAACGACATACCTGGTTCTTTTACTGTAGCCTCTGAATCACTTCTGAAGACCCTCAAATCTGAATGTTTAACGACAACTGAAATATTCCTGAATATTCAAATCTGATAGGCTTCCTGAAGACTTGTCTCGATAACTGATATCTGAACATTTATTTACTGAAGAATCAAATCTGATAGTCTCTAAAACAAAACTTTCAACCCGATATCTGAGTGCACTATTACAAGGGTTTTGGTTTTGAGCCATACTGTTAACCACGATGACTGTCCAAATCTGATTACAAAGGTTCAGTTCTTATTTTGTTTTTGTTATCACCAAAACTTATAAATTTTATCTTAACACATATGACCAAGCCCGTGGAAAAGAAGAAGAAAAAGACAGAAAGAGGTTGTGGAAAAGCCTAAAAAGAAGAAAGATGAGGTTCGGAATGTGGCTATACAGTAGCCAGTGGAGGCTGGGAGTCAAGTTGCTCCTACGAAGTCTAAGTCTCGGACCAGCTCAGAAAAGGACTCGTGCACGCTAGCGACGATGAAGAAACATGGCGATAAGCAAGTTGTAGAGTCATCCTACTCTAAATCTACTGTATCTATTCCACATGTGCCAATTATGAAGAAGCACAGGACAAAGAGCCAAGAAGGTACCACACTCTGTTAATAATCAAGCAGAGTCCCAACCCAATCCTATCTTTGACATACCAGTTGGAGGTGAGAGGGCCTCTAAAGCTGATGGATCCAAAGCCCATACGAAGAATACTCCAGCATTGGAGACACGAGCTGGTGATGAGTTCATTGCTGGTGTCTAGGAAGGGCATGTGGGGACAAATCCTGAACAAGAAGAACGTATTGATGGTACTGATTCCAACACTGATGAGCACGAAGAGCGTATGGATGGTGAGACCCAAACGGACCAAGAGGTCATGATGAAAATGTGTCTACTGTTGCTCAGGGAGAGCAAGCAAAGTCTACTACTGACGGTCCTGAAGGTCATGTCGGGTAAACTACTGAGATGGAGGAATGGGTGGATAATGTTGCACGAATTGAGCAGGATGAGGGCAGTAACCAGATTGGGAAGGAAACTGCTATCAACAAAGGCGATATTGTGATGAGGTGTGGGCCTTAACAACCATCTCAAGAATCACTGACCTACACTGGCAAGAGCGTCTATGCTTACACTGAGATAAGGGAAATCAACTGGGTCACTTACTTCCTCCCAAAAATCGGCCCAGTTGATAAAGGAAAGAGAATTCTGCCTTATCTTGATCGACCAAATCCAGTTGAGGAACACTATCTGCTGGTCATTCAAGACATAAGGGACAAAGCGAAGTTCCAACTTCAAGTCTATGATCAGTGTCATAGGTTCCGCACTAATTATCGGTTGAGAAATATCTGTCTCTGAAGACTGTGGAAGAATTTGCGCAAGCAAAAAACAAGTTGTTTTCACGGGGAGAAACAAACAAGGTCAGTGAGCTTCTCAAAAGAATGGATCTCGTCTGGTACAATTTGGTGGAGTTGCATATGCGTGAAGTAGTTGCTGAGCACTTGAAAGAATTTCATAAGGACAAACCATCAGCTAACCAGGATCTTATGGCAATTCTCCTGCTAGAGGCTGAACTGGCACAAACCAGAAAGATCATAAACCTATTTCAAGCTAGAGTTGGTCTGCCAGTCACCTATAATGAGCGATCTGCAGACCGTGTTGTCTCCTCAGATCTCACTCTATGCTTGACTTGGGAAGAGTTTAAAGCTCAGCTTGCGCAGCTCCGCAACTCGACGCCAAATAAGCAAACGGAACAAAGACTGGAGCATAAGGTTCCAGAGTCGACAGCTGAGGGAAATATTGAGGTAGCTGATCGGATTGTTGAGCAGGTGGAGGATATAGTGAAGGAGGATTTGGATACTATGAGTGGCAAATAGGTCCTAGAGAAACCGGTTCCTGAGACAGAGGATCAGCCTCAAAGCAGTCCAGCCTAATCTAGTTCAAGTCGTGTTTCAAGATCTTCTGGTATTTATCTCTCTAGGCACAGTGACAAGAGTGACAGTATGCGTCTCTATCCCGATTCCGATCCTAGTCCCAGTGAGAGTCTACTCTCTTCGGAAAATTTCCGTCCACAATGAGGATTGGTCAACAATCAGGGTACCAGTCCTGTTTTAGAGGCGAATAATACGGACCATCAGGGTCCGAGTCCATCTAACTTGCAGATGGGTGTATATACAGCTGATAGAGAAGTGAATAACCGCTCAGCTAATGAAGACTGAGAGGCTTCTTCCCAAGCTGGTCCACAGCCAATAAGTATTCCAAACCCCCAATTTATAGATGCTACTACCACAAGGCTCACATCTCTGGAAGGAAATGTATCTTCCCTAAGTCTACATGTTGAACGCATTAGGGATGATACCGGATTTACAAGGCATAGTACTGTGCAAGTCTGCAAACAGCTTGAAAAAATGTGGTCGACGGGCTAGAAATCAAGATAGACGTATTAGAGTCAACTCTGGTTCGTAAATTCGCTGACAACCAGCAGAACCTTTCCGTATTGGAAACTAGTTTGGTTCGTCATTTTGCTGAAAGCCAACAACATCTTGTGGATGAAGCTACTATGCTCAAATACCAAGTTGCTGAAGTGGTTGAGTGCCTCAAAGAGTTGCGTGATGCCAAAATGGGGGAAGGAAAACAGGGGGAAGTACCAAGCAATAAAAAGGGGGAAGGAATAAGCAGTTATAAAAAGATAAAATGGTTTTGATCAAGAGCGGGCTTAGTAGTAGGATTAAGCAAAATTGTTTGTGTATAGCTGATTTTCTGTAAATTGTTTAACGGTCAATAAAAATATCTTTTTACGACCAAAGTTTTGTCATAACCAAAAAGGAGAAAATTGTTAGAGTAAATTTCAGAAATTTTGGTGATGAAACATAAAGGAGATCAATCAGACCAAAGGCACAAGATCTGGACGAAGCTTACATCTTTGAACAAAGAAACCAGATCAAAGCAGAGTCAAGCTGGTTAAAGTCAAACCAGCTCAGGATACTTAGTTGCTCTGGTTGAGGACAAACCAGCAAAGGTAATTTGGTCAAACTAGTTAAGGTCAAACTAGTTCGAAGATACTAAGCCGGATTAGAACAGATCAGTTGAGCATATTTGAAGAACTGAAATAGAAAGTGTTGAGATCATATCAGTTCAGAAGAACAGCAAAGCAGTAGTTTAAGTTGAGAAAACAGACACAGTGATAGTGATAAGTGGTATAATGGACCAGTTGGAGTGATAAGTGGTGTAACAAACCAGCTCAGAGCATATTGATTCTATAGAGATTATTGTACCGAAGGTATGAGTGTACAAAGATTGCTATCAAAATCAGTACAGAACAAGGACATGAGCAGAATATCAAATCAGAGTGGATATAATCAAGCTCAGAACCTGATCAAGAAAAACAGCTCAATGTTCAGAAACCAGATCGGGAACCCAGCTAAGTTAAGAACAACTGTTCGATCTGTGTATACAGATCAGAATCTGAATTTTGATTAACACAAAATCTGTTGTTATTCTACTAACGGTTTACATGCGATGTGCAGTGCACTTGATTAAGAATACGGTGAGATATCCAGCCTGGAACAGTAAGGCGACGCCCAAGCTGGAACAGTTGGAGATGTCCACACTGGAACAGTGAGGGGACGCTCGAGCTTGTACAGCAAAAGACTTCCAGGGTGCAGGGAACATCACGCTGGTTCACCAGCTTGGTACAAGAGTAGTTCAGTGATCAAGCGCAGAGAGATTAGGTAAAGAGCAGAACTGTTCAAGCGCAGATAAAGTGCAGTGTTCAAGTGTCGACGCATAGACAAGCGCAGTGATCAAGTGCAGGTCAGATCACTTAGTGCAACTTTAATCAGTTCATCATAAGGATCTCAGTTTGGAGATAGACTGAATCAGAACTGATTATTATATCCCAAAGAAGAAGGGATATAATCACTGGTGCTGGATTACAGTTCTACGAGGATAAGTTTTAAAGTATCCTCGAAGAACTGGCTCAATAAACCAGTGAAAGAAAGGTGTGCTTGCTGATGGTTTGGATGAGGTGTCTGAATGGACAAAGAGAACAAGCAAGTAACACAGTGGCTCTTGACGAGAAAATAGAGCCAAGCTGGTTAAGGACAAACAGATCGAACTAAAGAAGACCAGCTCGGAGAAGAGAAAACCGGATCGAGAGATCTGGTCAAGATGGATGCTTATGAGAGAGATGAGGCAGCTATCCGTATGATATCTGTAAGAAGTTTGACGAGCTCGAGGTAGCCTCACAGATATAGGTGGAGGAAGACTCCTGTGGTGAAAGAAGTAACCAGCTGGGAAAGAAACCAGCTGGGTAAGATAAAACTATCCTGGCAAGAAGAGCAGTGGCCAAGAGCTGGAAAGAACAGAACAAGATCAGCTGTGTACAAGAGCAGATGACAAGAGTAAATTAGAAATCAGCTCAAAAATAGTTGCGAGCAAGAGCAATAGAGTTGAAGAAGCCACAAGCTCGAGGTAAATACCAACTCAGTGCAAACCAGAACGAAGATTAGCTGGCAAACTGGTTAATGTCAATCCAGCCCCGATAGCATGACACATGTTATCAAATCTACAAGAAAAGCGATTTGAATACAATACTATACAAAGATTGCTTTTCATTATTCAAATCTATTTGATTGTGTTGTCTTCTCAAGTACAGTGCTCACGTGCTTAAAGTGAAGGAAAGGCTGTGACGCATTAAAATACAAAGGACGCAAAGTACAACAGTGTCAGAAGACTTTCAACGGTTACATCTTTGTGTCCAATGGACAAATCTGCAAAGCGGCTATATATAACAAGGGCAGAGCACAAGCAGAGGAGGTGAACGGATAAGAAAAGAAGAGCGAAGTCAAAAGAGTGTTGTGCGAATGATTCAGAAATATCAAGTCGACGGCACAAGCTCTGGGAAGACATTGTGAAACCAATTTGGAGAGGAGCACTTCTCAGTGTGAGATTTTATAATTGAGAGATTGAGAATACACTGTAATCTCACACACGATTCACTCATATATTCGAGAGTTGAGCAAAACAGATATTGAGTGAATCAAAAACAAAAACGACTTCCTTGTAGTCTTTGGAGCGAGACGTTAAACAAGTCTATGTAGTCTTTCGCACTGAGACGTTAAATTAGTGTGTGTAGCCTTTCTCACTTAGGCGTAAAAGAAGTGAAGTTAGACACAAAGCTTACGGGCTGGTGTGAATAGGTGATAGGAGTTCTTGTAGCCGAGGACTATCGGATCGGGTTGTAGTGTGGGCCGCTGTAATCAAAGTCTTCTTGTGGATCCTTCCCGTTACGGAAGAAGGGGAGACGTAGGAGATTCAAACTCCGAACTTCCATAAACAAATTGCAGCGTATTCTTTCTTTACAGCATACTGCATTCATACGCATTGCATATTTTACAACTGCGATTAAAACTATTAATAAGCTTTCGATTATAAAAGTTCAATTTGAGTTGTTTCCTTATGATTTTATTTCATTATTCAATCTGTATCTCGGTGCACTTAAAATTTCAAAAAAACTGAGCTATTGCAGCTCAAGTTACAAATAAACCATATCGCATATGCTGAACCATCTCGCAGAGCCGATGATGTATGTGAAAACCCAGAAATTTACCTCTCGAAAATTCAGCTCACGAAAAAAAAAGTTAATTTACGATGGTCAACTCAGCTTTGGTAAAGTCAACTCAACCCTCGATGGACAGAACAGATCACGCAGTGGTCAACTCAGCTTTATAAAGTCAACTCAGCTCATGGTGGATAGAACAGATCACGCAGTGTAGGCCAACTTTCGCGTGAACTGAGCAGCTTATAGCATGCAAACAACTCTCGCCCAAACTGACAGCATATTGGAACAACCAAAGCTGAGAACAGCAGGGTATTCCAAGCTGAACTCAGCACAGCTGTAACGCCTAGAATTTCCTGACTACGTAGAAATGAGTGCATGAATAGGGGGAAAATACTTTTAGATGATTACATGCCTTATTATGTGAATTCTTTATGATTTTATGCTGCATGGTATGCATGTGTTAATTTTCAGCCAGCTTAAGTTACAGACGCGTGGACGAGATTAGGGCCGACCGGAATGAAAATAATTTGAGATTTTTAAGTTATTTATATTTTTAAGAATGAATTTATTTTATTTGTAATAATAATTTCTGAAAATTTGAGTTTTTATGATTATTTTGGAGGGGAACCCGTTTTTCGTCTATACGGACTGGTATATTGAGTTTTAAGGCATTTTAAAATGGGAGGAGGCCTAGATTTCGAAATTTTGTAATATTTAAAGCCCAAGTATGAGTTTAAAGTGCCTTTTTAAATTAATTAGAGGGGCAAGTCCGTCCATTTTCCCCTTTTTCCTAATTAAACCCATAGGGGTCAATTCTGTCACTCAGTATTTTTTTTCATAACTCACAATTGCACATACCCTAGCCTCCTCATCAACTCCAGCCGTCCTCTCCACTCCCCATAGCACATATTTTCGAAAATCATTCATCCTTGATCAAACTTGGTGATCCAAAGCCGGTTGTGCCTCGATCTCGCGCCTGCAACGTCGGTAATTCACAGATCTACCTCTTCTACGAACCAGGAATGTGATATCAACTCTCTTGATCGCCATTTAAATCATAGTAATCTTTTTTATAAAAATATGCATTAATTCTATGTGAATGTCTCGGATCTATACACCTTTGATCATGTTTTATGCACTACATCATGTCATCACTCACGGTTTTGAATGTTTCTTGCATGGCTTCGGTTGAGGGGCTGCTTAAGGGATCATGGCTAGATCTCAGGGGTTCATGAGGGTCTTGAGGAGGTCTAGGAGTGGTCCCATGATAGGAGATGTCGATCGAACCATTGGCTAGAAGGAGAACACCGCGCGCTGCGTGTTCCTGCGCAGCGCCGTGCGCAAACTTTGATCAAGTCGTTCTCCTTCGTGCGTGCTCGGTTTGCGTCATGGTCGGTCAAGTTAGGACCGGCTGGACCTGGGGGTGGTCCAGCCAGAGGGGCTCCGGCTATGGTGGCCGGAGCAGGGAGGACGAACGTGAAGAATGGCCGTTGCTCGTGTGTGCCGCTGGTGTGTGCATGTGTGTGCCCGGTTTAGGGTTAGCTTTTGGATGGGTTCGGTTCAATTGAACCGACTGGTTTGGTTGGACCGGATTGGTACTTCGAGTCTCGAGTCAAATGTTTTAAAATAAGTCCAAGTTATTTTAATTATGGACCTGTTATTTTATTTATTATGTCAATTGTCCAATTTTAAAGAAAATAGCCAGAAGGTCAAAATTGAGTCAAACCTTTTAAATAATTAAAGTTATGTTAAATTTTAAGTATTTAGTCAAAATTAGGGCCTTCGGAATTTTAATTAAGTCAAAATCGATTTTTGGGATTTAATTTCGTCAAATTCGGCTTTTGAAGTCAAAAATTGATTTAATTAGTCCAAGTTGATTTCTAGAATTCAAAAATTGGTTTTAATTAGTCCCATTTAGCCTTGATTTTTAGAAGTCTAAATTTTAATTTAATTAGGCAAAAAATGTTTAAAAGGGTTGAACATTCGTTTCATCGGCTAACTTTAGAGTGATGATCAGTCTAGAAGTGGTGAGCCAGGTCCCGGAATCAATCCTCGATCGAAGTAGAAAAATGTAGAACCCCGTAAATGTATAATTAATCATATATGTAGTATGCTATGTACGTAAATGTTTTAAAGGAAATAATTAATTATACATTACCGGGCAAAGCTTTTAAATTGCATGATTTTAAGAAATTCACGCATCATGAGATTTTATAAAACGATCAGGCATGTCTCTTTTTAAGATAAAACCCGAGTAATTGAGGTGATGTGGCAAAATTTTATGATGGGAGTTAGCCGGGTAGCCGGCCCCGGGAATCCCTTGTTTTTAGGTATGATTATGAGCCTATGGATCCATGTGTGATATCATGGTGAAATGGCAGCCTATGGATCCTCGTGTGATATCGGGGTGAAGTGGCAACTTATAGGTGTGACATATAGGGATCCTCGTGTGATATCGGGGTGAACCACACCGCCACGTACGTTGGTTATTACCACTGATCAGTCATACGCCCGCTCACATTCACTGATACAACTCATACATTTTTCATGTTATATTATGTCATGCCTTATGTATGCTTATGTTACGTATGTACGATATGAATTGAATGAAGAAATTTTTTAAGATCATGCATGCATTCATGCTTTAACGTTATTTTAATTACAAGTATGTGCTTGCATGCGATTTTATTAGTATGTACTTTGTTATGTATTACGACAGAGCATGCTGAGCCTCTAGGCTCACTAGGTTTAAATGGTACAGGTGATGACCCTGCTGATGAGTTTACACCGACTGGCGGTGAGGACGTCTGAGCGCCGGTTGCAGCAGTACCCCTTGACCGCAGCAGTGTTATGTTAAATTGATACAGTTTCATATTGGTTTAAAACATGTTGTTTTCAGTATTTTGACGCAGTTGATTTTATTTTATTTTATGCAGTACGGATGTTTTAACATTTTAAATTATTCCGTTATTTATGCTTAAAGTATTTTCTTTTAGAAAGTTATTTAGAAATGTTTTAGAAGGGAACAAGCCATACTTTAAGTTATGATTTCTGCACATGTTTTGAAAAACAAAATTCCTAGAGTCTGGTTCGTTTCAGTTGGTATCAGAGTGATGGTTCTGGTGGGGTACTTGCCTGCTGCGCGGTGCTCAGAAGTCACACTACCAGTCTGTGAGTTTTATTATTTTATTATTTATGTTTATGTTAGCATGCTGCATGTTTTAGCCTTGCATGAGTTTTGGCCTTAGAGTTTTAAAAATAGACGCTTAGTCATGCACTTAGATTTACGTGATAAGGTTTTGGTGTATCAGAACAATGCCTCCCCGACGTGATAGGACCCATTAGGATGATGCTACACCTCCTCCTCCTCCCCCACCACCTCAGTTGACTCTGTATGAGCGAGCTAGCATGGACGCTAGCTGGGATTACCAGGCTATTAGAGTGTCAGTCAGAGCGACCCGGAAAGTCGCATGAGGAGGACGTTGCTGAGAGTTTCCGCAAGCAGGGACCCACGGAGTTTGCTGGTACCACCGATCCACTTGTTGCTGAGGAGTGGATCCGATCCATGGAGACTATATATGACTACATGGGGCTGACGGACGCCGACAAGGTCCGTTGTCCTATTTTCATGTTGAAGGGAGACGCTGCTCTATGGTGTAAAGGCGCAATGGTTGGACTGTTTCTGGAGAGCCTGTCATGGTGCGAGTTCAAGAAAGTATTTTTCGAGAAATATTTACTGTGGATGCCCGGAGCCAGCTGATTCGGGAGTTTATGAGTCTCCATCAGGGAGACAAGACTGTTGTTGAGTATGTGAGGTAGTTTGAGCGAGAGTGTACCTTTGTGCCCTCGATTGCTACGGTAGAGAGTGAGAAGCTGAGGCAGTTCACTGATGGACTGCGACCCGACATCCGCCATGATGTCAATATGGTGGACGTGGAGACTTATATGGCGGAAGTGAACAGGGCTTACCGATCTGAGAGGGGCCGAAAGGATATGAGGATGACTATCAGACGAAGAGACAGATGCAGCAGCCCGTCAGGGGCCAGTCTTCGCAGCCACCAGCGAAGAGACCTTTTCAGGGGCCCTATAAGGGCCCATCTCAGCAGCAGAGACCGCAGGGCCAGCAGAGGCCACAGCAACAGGGGGCCAGCGCCTCTAGACCTGTAGAGTTTCCAATCTACAAGGAGTTCAATAAGCGGAATCCAGGACCTTGCATGGTAGGGACTGGCTGGTGCTTTCACTGCAAGGAGCCAAGGCATATTTCTAGGGACTGTCCTAAGAGGAGACAGACAACTGGTCGTGTGTTCGTGATGCAGGCTGAGGTAGCAGACCCGGACACGACTTTGCTTACATGTATTCCGCTTTAGATTTCCGTACCTATTGTGTGCTAACTTGGTGTTTTAGAACTGCATGCTAGATAGAGCACTGCTAGGAAACTTGTTGCCTTAGTTGCTAGGTGATCATAGGTGGGAACTGTAAGACTCCTAGGACTCGTTTTGGGAACTTTGACGGATAGGACTAGCGAACTTAGAACTTTTTTAGGTATCTAATCTGCTTTTGGGATTTGGTATGACCGTAAACGCGTACCTGTGTGACGTTTCTGTTTTAGGCGAGATTCGTGTGCTTGGTGTCAATACACTCGCTTTGCTAGACTCAAGGGCGACCCACTCGTTTATTTCGAGTGCATTCACACAGAGGATGGGTATTGTTCCGGAGAGCATGGGGGTAGCTCTCGCCGTGACGGTTCCGTCAGGAGAGGAGTTGACAACGACCAGCGTCGTGCAGGGTTTGACGATGACATTTCTGGATCATGCAGTTAGAGTAGATTTGGTCGTTTTGCCGATGACAGGATTCGACCTCATCCTAGGCATGGATTGGCTGACAGAGTTTGGAGCCGTGATTGATTTTCAGCAGAGGACAGTGTCTATCAGACCGCCAGGGCAGGAGGGCTTCTTATTCGAGGAAGCTAGGAGGCTACGGAAGCCCAGATTTATATCTTTTCTTCAGGCCAGGGAGCTAGTGGAGCACGGTTTAGAGTAGATTTGGTCGTTTTGCCGATGACAGGATTCGACCTCATCCTAGGCATGGATTGGCTGACAGAGTTTGGAGCCGTGATTGATTTTCAGCAGAGGACAGTGTCTATCAGACCGCCAGGGCAGGAGGGCTTCTTATTCGAGGAAGCTAGGAGGCTACGGAAGCCCAGATTTATATCTTTTCTTCAGGCCAGGGAGCTAGTGGAGCACGGTTTTCAGGAATTCTTCGCCAGTGTTACCACTTTTGGAGATTCAGCAGACCCTTCACTATCTGATGTGGAGGTAGTCAGGGATTATGCAGACTTCTTTCCTGATGACGTAGTGGGAGTACCACCGGAGCGAGAGGTGGAGTTTTCTATTGAGCTGATGCCA
>KQ988204.1:64425-74643 GCA_001598015.1 Dorcoceras hygrometricum
TGAATTTACACGTGAGGATCTAGTTCAGGCACTGAACGATATGGTCCATGAGTACAAGACTCTATCTCACACATTTGAGGAAATAAAGGCTTAAAACGCAAGTCTGAAAAATAGTTCGACAGATTCAAGTTCTGATGAGCTTGAGGATGTTGACAGTTTGAAGACTGAGTTGAGTAGGCTGAAGATAGAAAATGATTTGTTGAGAAATGAGGCCAGCGAGCTCAAGGCTGAAGTCAATAAATTAACTAAAGAAATGAGCTCCTGGAACCAGTCTACTCGTTCTCTCCACAAGTTGAATGAAAGTCTAAAGAAAGTTTATGATAAATCTGGCATTGGCTTCAGTAGTGGTGAGAGCAGTGAAGGAGCGACAAGTACTCAACCACAATTAGTATATGACAAGTTCAACAAAATGAGCTTTGTCAAAGCTAATGTGATATATGATTGCTTTGAGTCGGTAACATATGATGATCAAAACTCTCCAAAGTTGAGTGATAATGGAAAATCTGGTATCGGCTTTTCAAAACCTGAGATCTCCAAGCCTAACTGGCTAAAGAACAAATTGGACAAAGACAAAGCGAAAGCTGGTCAAAAACCATTTGTTCCTAACCAGTCGTGGCGTAGATCAAAGAAGGTAAAAACTGGTTGGAAGAATACTCAGCCAAGGAGAGATTCATATGTCAAAATGTGAAATCAAAACTCAACAGATCTCACCGTAATTATGCACAGACTTTTGTGGATCCTAGCACTAGAAAGACCGTAAGGATAATTCAAGTCTGGGTCCCAAAAGGGGTAATCCAATCTGGACCCAAGTAAAATTGGGTACCAAAATTTGCTTGTGTGATTGCAGGGCAACAGGTACAAAGCTACTAATGACTCAATTATCTGGTACCTGGACAATGGGTGTGCACGCCATATGACAGGGAACCCAAAGCTATTTACAGATGTTGTTCCACACAAAGGAGCAAAAATTGTCTTTGGTGACGATGCACACGGTAACACTGTGGGTAAGGGTAAGCTTACCCATGGTAACATCTCTATCTCAGATATATTGGTTGTTGATCATCTCAGTTATAATTTGATTAGTATCAGTCAACTATGTGACAAAGGTTACATAGTTAACTTTAAACACGTGCACAGTTCAGAACTCAAATGGTCTGACTGTATTGGTGGGTAAAAGATCGGGGAATACCTACGTTATCGATTGGTCGGAGCAGTTGAAGTCTGAACAGCTTTGTCTTACAGCTGACTCTTCCAAGAGCTGGTTGTGGCACCAAAGAATGAATCACTTGAACTTCAAAACAATTGCCAAGTTGAGTGAACATGATATGGTTTCTGGTATGCCTAAATTAAAATTTTCTAAGGACAAGATTTGTGAAGCATGCCAACTGGGAAAACAAATTCGATCTACTTTCAAAACAAAGGCGGTAAACGTTCTCCCGAAACTTAGAGCTTTTGCATTTGGATCTTTTTGGTCCTGTTTCTATAACCAGCTTAGGGGGAATGAACTACACCCTAGTCGTTGTTGATGATTTTACTAAATATACTTGGGTGGTATTTTTAAAGGCAAAATCTGATACCTCTGACCAGTTGATTAGGCTTTTAAAACGTTTGCAAAATGACAAATCTTGTACAGTCAACCAATAAGAAGTGATCGAGGAACGGAGTTTTTAATCAACAATTATCTTCTTATCTGGATGACATTGGAATAAAGCATGAGCTTTCTGCAGCTAGAACTCCTCAGCAAATGGTTTAGTTGAGAGGAGAAACCGAACTTTAAAAGAAGCTGCTAGATCTATGATTGCTTATTCAGGAATTTCTCAAAAATTTTGGGCAGAAGCAGTTAACACAGCGTGTTACACTATTTTAGGGTGTTTGGATGCAAGTGTTTCATTCATAACAATGACAAGAAGCATCTAACAGCCTTTGAACCCAAATCTGATGCAGGTATCTTTTTAGGCTATTCTGCAGTGAGCAAAGCATACAGAGTGTTCAACAACAGAAGCTTAACTGTTGAGGAATCCGCTCATGTGATTTTCGATGAAACAAGTTTCAAATCAAACTCAGCTGCAAGCCTTCATGATTTGTGTTCACGTCTGGAATCAACATCCCTTGAGGAATCAGACGACGACGTGCCACAAAGATATTCAGTTGAGGATGAACAACCAGCAGTGGTCACAATGCACAACAATGTCCAAAGAAATCCAATAAACGACGCTCAACCATCGTCTGGAAACCAGTCGCAAGCGTTACGTATCAATTGACATTGCAACCAACTACTGGTGACCCAGTCGCAAGCATCACAAGATCAACGTCTGGACATCCAGCTGCAAGCATGTCTTCACCAACGACTGATCAATCAGCAGCAAGCACTTCTTACCAGCAGGAAGCAGACGCAGACACTAACAATATTCAACATCAAATGGCGTCTGCTGATCAGTCGTTGCAAACCATCCAGCACCACAGGGGGAACAACAAAGAACAAATCCCATTGGACTTGATCTTTGGTGGAATAGAAATCATCCACCTGAGCAAGTCATAGGTAATTTCGAATCCCCTGTTCGCACAAGAGGCCAGCTATCTCAATATGATCATTTTGATGCTGCTTTTCTTTCGCATATAGAACCTAAGGTGATAGATGAGGCCTTAGCAGACCCAAGCTGGATAGATGCTATGCAAGAGGAACTAATCAATTTAAGCGTAATAACGTATGGAAACTTGTACCTAGACCAAAGAATCATTCAGTTATAGGAACTCGATGGGTCTTTAGGAATAAACTGAATGAAGATGACGTAGTAACAAGAAATAAGGCTAGGCTGGTTGCACAAGGATTTAGACAAATGGAAGGAATTGATTTCGATGAGACCTTTGCACCAGTAGCTAGATTAGAGGCCATAAGCATGTTCCTTGCATATGCTGCATATAAAGACTTTTAAGTCTTTCAGATGGATGTCAAGAGTGCCTTTCTTAATGGCGTCTTGACAGAGGAAGTGTATGTTGCACAACCTCCTGGCTTCATAGATCATACACATCCAGATTTTGTTTACAAACTGGATAAAGCTCTATATGGGTTGAAGCAAGCACCCAGAGCCTGGTATGATACACTCACTAATTTTCTTCTTGAGCATAAATTTACTATAGGCACAGTCGATAAGACGTTGTTTAAATTTGTTAAGGATGATCACGTCTTATTAGTTCATATTTATGTTGACGATATTATTTTTGGGTCAACTAACCCCAAACTATGCAAGAAATTTTCCAAGCTCATGCAGGATAAATTCGAGATGAGCATGATGGGGGAGCTAACTTTCTTTCTAGGATTACAAGTTCGACAGCTGGAAAATGGAATCTTCATTAACCAAGCTAAATATACTAAAGAATTGCTGAAGAAGTTTGGCATGGACAACTGCTCAGCAGCAGCAACTCCCATGAGCTCTACAATCAAACTCGACAAAGATGAAGCTGGAACTGCCATCGAGGTATCTCTGTATTGAGGTATCATGGGCTCTCTGCTTTACCTAACTGCTAGCAGACCAGACATCATGTTTGTTGTCTGTATGTGTGCTAGATTCCAAGCGGAGCCAAAGCAATCACATTATATTGCTGTTAAGAGAATCCTCAAATATTTAAAGGGTACTTCCAACGTGGGTCTTTGGTATCCCAAAGACTCAGGCTTTCAACTAATAGGTTACAGTGATGCAGATTACGCAGGTTGCAGGATTGATCGCAAGAGCACAAGTGGAACATGTCAATTTTTTGGGGATTGACTAATCTCCTGGTTCAGTAAGAAGCAGCCATCAATTGCCACGTCAATAGCCGAAGCAGAGTATCTTGCTGCTGGCAGTTGTTGCTCTCAAATCCTCTGGATTCAACATCAATTGAAGGATTATGGCATTGATGCTTCCGAAGCTCCTATTCTCTGTGACAACACAAGTGCAATAGCGATCACTCAAAACCCTGTGCTGCATTCAAGAACCAAACATATCGACATCAAGCATCATTTCATCAGAGACCATGTGCTAAAGAAGGACGTCCGGTTGGAGTATGTGTCGACGGAGCAACAAGTTGCTGACATCTTCACCAAACCTCTGCCAGACGCTAAGTTTTCTTATTTTAGAAATATCTTAGGTCTCCTTGAATTGCCTTGATTTTCTGGGCACTAACATTTGCAGGTTGATAGCCATCGCTCCACCCAATTGTAAGTCATGTGTTCAAGGGGAACAGTAGACAACCAGCTGAGAGAAGCATATTGTGTTGGGAATATATACCAGTCGCAGAGCATACCAATATACCAGTCGCAGAGTATACCAGACGAGGTAAGTACCAGTCGCAGGGGGAACCAAGATCTGGATTGATAAGTGTGACGTCGTCTGAATATGTTGCGTCTGGACACTCAGATGTTGCATATATACAGTCGATACTTGTTTGTGACCAGATCTTGTCTACCTTGCGATATATTAAAACCAGCTGCAAGGTTATAAAACCAGACGCAGCAGTTGTGACTCAATATTTTTGGCACGCGTCTTCTACTTTTAAAAAATATTTATGTTACAAATATCATTTGAAAACATTTTGTTCAATTGAACTATTTTGGAAAAATCTCTTACTCGGTACAATTAAAATATTTTGAAAATCTTTTCCAAAAACAGTATACGTTTCTCGATGACTGACACGTGTCTTTGTCATCATTTCAAAAGTCACATCTACACCGTTCCCTAGTTTTTAACTTTTCGAATTCCATATATATAACGGCGTCCATTGTTCATTGTCTCATACCTTGCATCATTTGCTTTATCGTACTCTCGTATTTTCTTGTGTTCTCTCTTGCAAATACTTTTCAGGCATTTCCTCACTCAGTATCCATCAAAAATGGCATCATCGCTAATCAGCAGCAGCCATCACATTGATTTTGACTCTGTTTTTAGCATGGAGGATGCGAGTCTCGCACCGGTGTTTGAATCGTTGATTGCGACGGGGTTAAAGGAATTTTTGGGTTGCCCCACCATCTTTTATGAAGCCGCTCTCACCGAGTTCTTTGCTAATGGTTCTGTCAGAAATGGAGTTGTGGTCAGCACTATTAGGGGAACAGCCGTTGAAATCTCTGAGTCAGTTTTTGCAACGACGTTTGAGCTACCCTCTGAGGGTCTGACAGATTTATCAGATGTGCCAAAAGATCTTGTGTTTGATGCTCGGAGCTTATTTTCTGACTCCAAAGAGCAGGTTAGCATCTCGTGTCTCAAAAAGGAATTGAAAATAGAGTATCGTCTTCTCCACGATATTATGGCAAAAACGATCTACGTCAAGGCAGGTTCCTTCGATGCTGTGACACGTGATAGATTCATGTTAATGACGGCCATCACGTTTGACGTAAAAATCAATTGGAGTACTATTTGGTGTTTTGAAAGCTATGGTGACACCGGGTTCTAGGCAGGCAAAAAGCTTTGCCATCCAAATTGGTGTTGTGTTGTCAAATATACCTGGATTGGAGTTGGGCGAACCTCGTGCTTTCCCTCCTCCCAGAGTGTTGAATGAGAAGACGGTGCATAGATTTGTTCACATCAATGAACAAGTTGGAGTGGAGAAAACCATAGGCGATCCTCACGTGTAAATTCAATGTTTGAGAAATCGAATACCTCATCATCAGAAGTTTGATCAGCCATGAGGCAGTGAACTTCCTCCTGTTCACTATCACTGGATGATGAGCTGCTGGATGAAGATTCTGAATCACTATCCGCCCAGCTCTTGATGCTCTCTTCTGCCATCAGCACCTTCCTGTCATTCTTTCTATTTGGCCTTATTTCAGGTCTTGTTCTCATCCTTCTATCCTTGGATCGCTCCTTGGATCTCTCAACAGCTCTTTCATCTGTTTCCTCATCTTTCTTGTGTCAATCATCAATCCTCTTGTCGTCTCGCTTGTATCTATCCTCCTTCTTGTATCTATCCTCCTTCTTTTCATCTCTTCTGTATCTGTCATCCTTCTTGGGCCTGTTGCACTCAGCTGCAAAATGCCCTGGTCGTTCACAATTGAAACATATCACGTCAGATACAGATTTATCAGATTTATTAAAACTGTTGTAAGGAGAGGAAGGGTGCATAGATTTTTTCACATCAATGAACAAGTTGGAATGGAGAAAACCACAGGCTCTCCACCGATGAAGAAAACTCCTAAGAAGAGGGCTGTGTCGAAGAAGCGACCAGTAGATAGTGATGCTGAAGTGGCTCCGATTGTCAAGAAGAAAAGGACACAAGGACAAGCCAGCTGCCGCTATAAGATTACCAGTTGAAGAACTAGTTAGCACTACGTTTGAACAACCAGTCGTAGAGGTTGCGACTGGTGAACGAGAACCAGTCGCAGAGGTCACGACTGGGAATGCAGACGCAGCTATTGAACAAGTCCTTGATCAACTGGACTTAGTCTTTAAGGATTCAGATGTTGAAAGAGGTGACAGGAATGAAACTTGGTTTGATAGGGCTCTTGATGAAGAACTTGAGAATGCGAATCAAGAGATCCAAGACTCCGAGGATGGAGCATATTTTGATGTAAACATTCAGGAGCTACCAGTGTTTGATGAGCAAAGGACTGTACTAGAAGCTACTGAGAAAGCTATTTGCAGCAAGCCAGTTAATGAGGAGCACATGTCCATAGACGATATATTGATGCAGATTTCTGAGGACATGATGCTACCATCAGTCACTGCGGCAGAGATCACTAAAATCAGGCTTGGCGAGTCATAAGCATCTCTGGTGTTCAGGAACGCGATTTGTTCTATGCCAGTCTTCCTCGCATCTCAGTACATGACAAAGGGAAATAAATACTGGTAGAAGATGAGCCTGTAAGAGGAAATCCAGCGAGGGAAACCGTGGAATTGATTTGCGACGATGTTGATTTCTTGGTCTAGTTGCGAGATCGGGTTATGGAAGATGTTGTTCAATTCTTTCATTCTTTTTCTTTAAATAAGTTACCTGATTTTGATGGTTTGAACGCTTTGAAAGCAAAGGAGAGTTTGATGTTGGAATGGGCGGAAACAGATTCACTGGAAACAGCTGTTAGGAGGAGAATATTTATTCTTGCAAAGTATAAAGAGATGCTGCTCAGGAAGTTTTTGGAATCACATCGGAAATATCATGTTCCTGGGCAGTCATGGACAGCAACAGCCTCTAAAATTATTGATCTTCTGTCTGCTGCTCATTCGAAATCACTTGAGGATCTGATCGCACAGCAGAAAGAGCAGGGTATACCTATAGAGAAACCATGCTCTTCTACGTATCTTGATACATCTATAGGTAGTGGTGCTGTCCTAGCGCAATTTTACTCTATGGCTAAATCAAAATGCTGGGTACGGCCAATGGTGTTAATTGATGGGGTGTGGACACCCATTCAGGGTAATGACTTCTGGAAGAGTAGTTTCCGGTTATCACTGTTTGTGAATAAGAGAAAAGTGCCAGCAAGTGTGGTTGAAGAAGATTTTGTTCCACATGGATGTCTTATTGAACCGTTCCAATATTGGGGAGCTGCCCCTTCTTTGATCAAGAGGTGGGGCTGGGCACGTGTTTGTACAGAGGTTATACGCTACGGTATGTTTGGTTGCTTGAGACCCGTGCGCGAAGATATTTGCAGAGATATCGTGGTATCTAACTTAGGTGCTGAAAGGATTCCAGCAGGTTTTCAAATAATTTTTCGCCAGGGTATGGTCAGTAACAGTTTTGCTAATTCTTTTGTACAGTTGGATTCAGTGGATATACAGAGTATACAAGAGTTTGAATCAGCTTCTTCTGATGGGTCTACCGTCTACCGGTCTCCCTCTCCAATTTTGCAAAAGAATTATTCTTTTGATCAGGAGGAGCTATTGTACATTGTTGAAAGTCCAGAATCTTCTCCATCTATGCCTCAACGACAAGAGTCTTCTAGTTCGTCCAGTGATTCTCAAATGCATTTTGATTCGAATGATTTACTCCTGGATGACACTACGGAGGCTCAAACTTCGCTACCAGCTGCTACTGTTGATCTCTGTTCTCTTCTGGATGCTCTACAAGCTTCTCTCTTTCAACGTATGGATGATGCTCATAGTGAAATTTTATCTCAACTCCATACCGCTGAACGAGGCCTACATACCACTCTGGGAAATCAAAATGAATACTTGTGAAATCTTATACAGAGTGCGAGACAAGAAGGACAACTTCAAGATGATCTTCAGATCCTTCGTCTCAATGAATTGAAGAAGTCTGTTATGGCTCAAGGTGTTAAAGCTGATACAGATTCATTGGCAATCAGGAGTAAGTTCAATGCGCTCGATGCAAAACTTCTTTTATTGGACGGGCAGGTTGCTGCTATAAGAAGTGAACAATTAGAGTTTCAAGCCAAAATCGCAGCAGATCTCCTCAGCCTTTCCACCCAAATTGGTGACATCATCGATTACATTAGGGGCGGTGATGCCAAAAAGGGGGAAGGAAGCAGCAGCCGTCGCCCTCTGCCTACTCCTGTTCGTGTGGAACGCCGCCCTCTGCCTACTCCTCAACCACCTCCTGATGTTCAAGGCAGTGGACAATCTCTCAGTGTAGAACAGGCTGCGGAATTTGTTCGTGAGGCACATAGAACGGAGTTAGATAGACTGGAAAGAGAAAGAGCCAGGGAAAGGAGAGAAAGAAGTCTAAGCAGAAGTGGTTCGTATAAGAGAGGAAGAAGACAGTAGCATAGAAATTGAAATGTTTGTACAATTCTTATGTACAATTTCTATGATTAATGATAGTCTGATTACCAGCAGTTGATGTGCAATTTATTTCTGCATATCTTTTTATCTCGGCTGCTGAAGTTTTGTAACAAGAAATAATGCTAGACTGGTTGCACAAGGATTTAGACAAATGGAAAGGATAGACTTTGTACAGTAAATCAGTTGTGAGGTGAAACCAGTTGTTAGCTACAGTGGTATGGTCAATCAGTCGACGGGTTATACAGTCGAGAACTACAGTGATTTTATCTGGTATTGAATCAGTTGCAAGCTACAATGTTTTGTTTATTCAGACGTAGGGTTATTGGTTCAGTTGATGGAGAAATCAGTTGCAAGCTACAATGGATTGCTCTACCAGTCGCAGGCTACAGTGTTTTTGTATCCAGGCGCAAGCTACAGTGCCTTATATGAGCAGACACAAGAATTCAAATATTAGCGTGTGCAAAACGACAGCGTTAGAATAAGTTGAAGCGACACCGTATTGGAACCAGTCGAGAGCTACAGTTATTTGTGAATCTAGTCGATGGGTAATCCAGTCGCAATGTCGTATCTTTATAAGTTGATGATTGGAAAAACCATACGAGAGCTACAGTGCTATATTTAACCAGTCGGGGGTTTTTAGCAAAACGATGTCGTATGGATAAGTTAAAACGTCAGCGTTTTAACTAACCAGTCGTTGGACTTATAAAGAGCCAGTCGAGGAAAAATGCACGTGGTATAAAGGAAACCAGTCGGCGCATACTTTTAAACATCTTCCAGTCGCAACATCATAAACAACGAAGGTGTTGAAGCTGGTGAACAAGAGAAATTTCAGGCGCAAGCGACAAAGAAATTCAAATACGATCGTTTACTCAAATTAGAAAAGATTAACAGAATCGTACAAATGCCTGGAATTTAGGAGACATCATCGGTACTATTTTGGGTAAATAGTACATATTTTCAGAGGTTGTTACACGGTTATTGCACAGATATGGAAATCGACAAATTAGCTCTCACAGTGTGCAATTTACCTTTTAGTGGAGCAGAAGATACGGTTATGAATTTTCAGAATTTCAAAAAGGGATTTTGTTTCCTTAACAGATGAAAATGACCGTTGAAGAATGAACACTATAAATAGCAAACGATTTGAATCGAAGAACATAACTCTTGATATTACTATTGCTGAAACTCTGCTGAATTACTTTTGAGCCATTCCTTGTTGAAGTACTCTCAAAAAGCTCAAAGACTCGAAGAACACTACTGTTGTTATTCATAGACAAACCTTTGAGTTCATTCTCTGGTTCATCTTGTTGAATCGAGTTTCTTTGTTTTAGAAACCAGAGAATTTTACAGCACTCAGAAATTGTATTCATTGTTATATCTTATTGAGTCTGTAACGAACTAGCTTTGTGAAGCAGTTCAAAAATATCATTTCGATACTTGTAACCAGCAGCAACGTATGCGTGGAGTTAGTGAGTCTAGGAGTTCATACAAGTGCGGCTTGTGTGATTGGGTT
>KQ988204.1:75308-86641 GCA_001598015.1 Dorcoceras hygrometricum
AGGATTTGTTTCTGGAAGTTCGGACTTCAATGTCCTATGTCTCCCCTTCTTCCTCCTCGGAAGGTATCACTAGAAGATTTGATGAAAGTAGGCCTTCTACAAACACCCGATCCCAAAGCCAGCAGCTATGAGAACTCCTAGTACTTCACAACACTCCACGCAGATGCAGCTGCTGGTTTTTACAACACTTGTTTGTTTTTCGAACTTCTTCACAAAGACAGTTCGTTATAGACTCAAAGGATATGACAATGAATACAAGATATGAGTACTGTAAAATTCTCTGGTTTCTAAAACAAAGAAACTCGATGATTCAACAGGATGAACCAGAGAATGGACTCGAAGGATTTATCTATGAAAATCAACACTTGAATGTTCTTCGAGTCTTGTTAGCTTTTTGAGTGATTTCAACAAAGTGTAAGCTCTAGATGGTTTTTGACAGCGTGACCGCAATAGATTAAATGGCGAAGGATCGTTTCTTCAATCCAGCTTCTTGTATTTATAGGCTTCGATTGCAACGGTCATAAATTCTTCAAAGGAAAATAAATCCCGTTTGAATTACTGCCAAAATTGTACATCGTAATTCCTGCTCCACTACAAGGTAAATTGCTCATTGACAGAGCCAATTTGTCTTCTTTCCATTTCTCTGCAAACAATGAAAAACGGCCTCTGCACATCGTACTATTTACCCAAAATAGTACCTACCTTGTCACCTTAATTCCAGGCAATTGTACGATCTTGATGATCTTTTCCATTTTGAGTATATAATCGTATTTGAATCAATTTGAACTTGCGCCTGAAATTATTTTGATAACCAGATCCAATTTTTCTTCGTTGAGGTTTCAAACGTTGCGACTGGAAAATACTTCCAAGTATGCACCAACTGGTTTTCCAGTGCCTGATTCTTTATATAACCCAACGACTGGTTTCTAACGCGAAGTCAAAAACGCTGTCGTATCAAATTATTCAAGCGACATCGTTTTGTCATCGCTATCCTCAAATACCCTCGACTGGTTAAGAAACTCACTGTAGCTCTCGTCTGGTTATAACGTTACTGTAGCTCTCGACTGGTTATAATACGGTGTCGCTTCAACTTGTTTAAACGCTGTTGTTTTGCACATGCTACCATTTGGATTCTTGCGTCTGGTTTATGAAGACACTGTAGCATGCGTCTGGATTAACAAACTACTGTTCACTGTGACTGGATCAACAAACTACTGTTCACTGTGCCTGGATCAACAAACTACTGTTCACTGCGACTGGATCAACAAACTATTGTTCACTGCGACTGGATCAACAAAACTATCCTGCAACTGATTCAAACAAACTACTGTAGCTCTCGTCTGGTTGATTTACTCCAATACGCTGTCATTTCTAGTACAAGTACTTGCGTCTTGATACACTGTTCCTTGCGTCTGTAAATTAACAACAATCCTGACGATTGATTCCTCCTTTACTATTGTCAACGTCTGATTATCCAAAATAACTTGTCCTATTTTGTTATCACCAAAACTATAAATTTTATCCTAACAACTTCCCCCTTTTTGGTGATGACAAAACTTATCAGCCGAGATAAATAAATTTGCAAAGTAAATTGCACAACGAACTGCTGAAGACAAATTTCATTAAATGAGCAAATGGTACAAAAGATTTGTACAAGAAACTAATGTCCTCTTCTCCTTAGTCTCCTTAGACTCTTTTCCCTTTCCCTTTCTCTTTCCCGTCTATCTGCCTGTCTATCTGCCTCTCGAACCATTTCCGTAGCCTCTTCCACATTGAGAACACGTCCATGACCTGTACTGCTTTCACCTTGGTTAGCCTGAGTAGGTAGAGGGCGGCGTTCCACACGAACAGGCGGCGGGCGGCGGCTGCTACTGCCTATTTCCCCCTTTTTGGCATCACCACCTCTTATGTAATCGGCGATGTCACCAATTTGGGTGGAAAGGCTAAGAATATCAGCTGCTATTTTTGATTGAAATTCTAACTGGTCATTCCGGATAGCAGCTATTTGCCCGTCCAATGAAAGAAATTTTGCATCAATCGCATTGAACTTGTTCCTGACATCCAACGAATCTGTATCAGCTTTAATATCATGGGCCATAACAGATTTCTTCAGTTCATTTAAACGAAGCAACTGAATATCGTCTTTATTTTGGCCTTCTTGTCTCGCACTCTCTATAAGACGTCGTAAGTAATCATTTTGGTGACCCAGAGAGGCTTGAAGACTGTGCTCAACAGTGCGGAGTCTGGATAAAATATCATGATGCGCAGAGTCCACACTCTGGGATATAGAAGCCTGCAGAGCATCCAGTAGAGAGGAAAGATCAACATTAGCATCTGGAAGAGAAGACTCAGCTTCTGCAGTGTTATCCAGGTTAATATCAGCGGAATCAAAGAGCACTGGAGAGTCAGAAGAAGAACTGGTAGAGTCTTGACTTTGAAGCGGGATGCGGAGGGGATTCTGGACTTTCAACCAAATAGAGATTCTCCTCCTGTGCAGTAGGAGAGACAACTGGTCCTAGAGCAAAATAATCAGCAGGCGGAGAAGGAGAGCAATACACTGTAGAACCATCGGAAGAATCTGAATCAATCTCTGGACTACTCTGTGCACGAGAACTACTCAAATAAGCAACAAAAGTATCGGTATATACACCCTGCTCAAAATCATCGAGAAGATAGTCTGGGATCCTTTCCACTCCTAAATTATATACAACAATATCTTTGCAGACAGATCGCAAACAACCAAACATGTGGTACCGCACAACATCTGTACAAACTCGTGCCCAACCCCAAGTTTTGACCAAAGACGGGGCGGTTCCCCAATATTGGAACGGTTCAATCACACATCCATGTGGAACAAAATCTTCCTCAACCACACACTCCGGCACTTGTCTTTTATTAACAAACAATGACAGTTTGCAGCTACTCCTCAAAAGCGCAGGACCTTCAATAGGTGTCCACAAACCATCGATTTTCACCATTGGTCGCACCCAGAATTTTGATTTTGCCTGAGAGAAGAACTGGGCAAGAACACCGCCACTACCTATAGATGTGTCAAGATATGTCAAAGAGCACGGTTGCTCTATAGGTAGGCCATTTTCTCTCTGCTGTGTAACAAGAACTTCGAGAGACTTTGAGTGGGCAGCAGTCAAAATATCGATTATTTGAGATGCGGTTGCTGTCCACGGCTGCCCAGGAACAAGATATTTCTGATGTGATTCCAAAAATTTCCTGAGCAGCATCTCCCGATATTTCGCCAAGATATACTCCTTTCTCTTCACAGCCATTTCTAAGAAGTCTGCCTCCGCCCATGTCAGCATCAACTTTTATTTTTCTTTCAGAGTTTTCAAAATGGCATAATCAGGTAACTTATTTAAGGAAAAAGAATGAAAGAATTCCACGACATCTACCATCACCTGGTCACGGAGCCCGACCAAAAATTCTACATCTCCACAAATTAGGAGAATGAAAATCTATGCTTTTATCTGTCACATTTTCTCTGGTTCTTCATATAAGTGACTCAGTAGCATATGTTATTTTAAACATTGTTTAAAGTGATCTGATAGCTTTCAAACTGTTTGTTATGCGGAATTCCAGTTGATGCTTAAATCTGTTTTTAAATGATTTGAGCTTATGTTATAAAAGACAGGGATAGTGGCGTCTTAGTCTTTATTAATTTAAGCTATCTGCATCAGTTTCAATCGTGTTTTTCAAAATCATAACATACTGTTGCATATGGTTCTTCCCAAAATGCTTTTCGTTTTCCAAAATCTAAATATTCCTGCTGTCACGTTGTTTTTGTTGTGACAGTCAAGGGAGAGCTTTGATTTAAATTTCGGGAAAACCAGCTTTCGATCTCTTTTGATTCCCACAAAAAGGGAGAGAATTGTTAGTACATGCATTGATTATTTAAGGTTTTGTGTAAATCAAAAAGGGAGATATTGATGGATCTGTGTAAACAGATCCTAATTAAGTTTTGAATTACACAAAACCTGTTATTGTGTTTCTAACAATTCTACTTAGTGTACAGATGTTAGTTATCGAAGAACTGTCCAGTCAATGGTTTAAAAGATAAAGTTCACAGCTGGTTTGATTCATTATTGTAAACGGCAGCTGGATTGACAATGGAGACGTCCAAAGTTGAGTCGGTTGTTCGTAATCAGGCGGAGGCCAATTTAGACCAGCAGCTGTTTTTGCTAAAGACTGGAGAAAGAATCGAAGAAGAAGATGAACAGTGGAGCGCTAACAAGAGCTGGTATCAGCAATGATGACGTCAGCTTATCTATTGGAAGAAGCTGCGAGTAGAAACGATGACGTCAGCATTTCTGATTGAAAGAAATCGAGATTCAGCAACCATGACGTCAGCATGTCTGCTGGAGGAAGCTACGAACAGCGATGATGACATCAGCAGTGATGTCATCACAATCAGCAGTTGAGCAAAAGCTGATACGACAGCGTTTTGCCTTCGCGCTAAGATTCGGTTGATGGTTTGCAATGATAAAACCAGCAGGTAGCTACAGTGCATCCAGTCGCAAGCTAAGATGTACCAGTCGCAAGCACTTCAAGATCAACGTCTGGACAACCAGTCGCAGCACAATGAAAAGAAAAACCAGATGCGAAGTTGTTGCAAAGGGAAAAGAAATTATACCAGTCGACTGGATTGCAAAGGAGCGAAAACCAGACGCAAGATAACCAGTCGCAGTATTTGCAATTTCAATCAGTAGCGAAGCAGTTGACAAATTACTATGAAGATTTACGAAATCTGGATATCAACTGCTGAGCTTATTTCAAAATGCTGAAGACGACAAAAAGGCCTGCAAAAGAAAGGACACAAAGGACAATCCCTGTCGGTACTTTACAGAACACATTTGAATGGGAAGATTTTGTGTCCAACGGATTGAACTTGAACAGAGGCTTATATACGAAGACAACGCCATTGAGTAGAATATGTTGGTTGCACAGTGCACCAACAAAGGGGAGAAATAGAAGAACGAAGCAGTCGACCACCATTTAGAGAGGAGCTTGCTACGAGCGTCGACTGCTGAGTTCTAATTAGTTTTTGTAGAGCATGTTCCTAGTGTGTGAGAAACAGAGAGTTGAGCGTTTCATTGTAACAATCTCACACACAGATTCACTCACACATTTCGTGAGTTGAGCTAAATTGATTACCGAGTGAATCAAAACCCAAATGCAAACAGTTTTCGTCCAAGCACGAAGACGTTAAACTCTGTGTATGTAGTCTTTGAACAGAGACGTTAAACAAGTTCTGAGTGAACAGTCGAGGGCTGGTAGAGTCTAGGAGTTCTCGCAGATGCTGGTTGCGGGATTGGGTCTATACTCGTTGTATAGATCAAATCTTCTAGTGGAGCCTTTCGATGTGGAAGAAGGGGAGACGTAGGACATTGAAGTCCGAACTTCCAGAAATAAATCGATTGAGTATTGTATTCTGTTATTCATTCAGCACTTGCATATTAATTTAGCACGCATAACAGATATCACACTAGCACATAGCAAACAGATTTCACATACTTGTTTTAACAGAAATCTGTTTGCGCAAAGTTTTTTTAAAATATTAGGATTCAGTTCTGGTGTTTTCCGCATGATTTTAATTCATACCAGATCTGTCTCCGGTGCTCTGTTTTTTAATGTTCAAGAACCAGAGGTATTGCACCTCCTTTAATATCAGCGCAAAATTTTATTTAATCTTTCAAAGCAGCGCTGCTAAGTCTTTAAATCGGTCGTAACAAACCGGGCCCGGGGATCCCCTGTTTTTAGGTATGATTATGAGCCTATGGATCCATGTGTGATATCATGGTGAAGTGGCAGCCTATGGATCCTCGTGTGATATCGGGGTGAAGTGGCAACTTATAGGTGTGACATATAGGGATCCTCATGTGATATCAGGGTAAATCACATCGCCACGTACGTTGGTTATTACGACTGATCAGTCATACGCCCGCTCACATTCACAGATACGACTAATACGTTTTTCATGTTATGTTATGTCATGCCTTATGTATGCTTATGTTACGTATATACGATATGAATTGAATGAAGAAATGTTTTAAGATCATGCATGCATTCATGCTTTAACGTTATTTTAATTACAAGTATGTGCTTGCATGCGATTTTATTAGTATGTACTTTGTTATGTATTATGATAGAACATGCTAAGCCTCTAGGCTCACTGGTGCAGGTGATGACCCTGCTGATGAGTTTACACCGACTGGCGGTGAGGACGTCTGAGCGCCGGTTGCAGCAGTATCCCTTGACCGTAGCAGTGTTATGTTGAATTGATACAGTTTGATATTGGTTTAAAACATGTTGTTTTCAGTATTTTGACGCAATTGATTTTATTTTATTTTATGCAGTACAGATGTTTTAACATTTTAAATTATTCAGTTATTTATGCTTAAAGTATTTTCTTTTAGAAAGTGATTTAGAAATGTTTTAGAAGGGAACGAGCCATACTTTAAGTTATGATTTCCGCACATGTTTTGAAAAAAAAAATTCCTAGAGTTTGGTTCGTTTCAACAGCAGTGCCCAATGCTGGAGCAATCTCCTGGACCCCAAACAGATTACAGATTAAGGATCAGCTTTCAGCATACCCTGGACAGATCACTCACACAGATCACACATACGAATCAGCTCACGAACTTCATCAGAGCTGCTACACACGTTACAAATCAGATTGCATCTGGAAAGACAACCATCAATAATCGTAACTGCCGATTTAGAAAGATTAATGGCCAAGTAAACCGCCAATTCAATGCTCTGAAACATCCAGATTAATTCCATAAAATCGGGAATTTATGTTTGTAACGACTGACCTTTGACTCCCTGTTTCTACAACTATAAATACCTTGTTGTGGCATCAGATGACCCAGACTCATCCCGAAAATTCTCAGTGTAATACCAGTAAGCTCCCACTTTGAAACCCTGCACGAGCTGTATCACAGTGTTGTGCGAAGTTCACCAGATTTTTTATACCCTATGTGGCCTGAGCTGAATACTGCTTCTGCCACCTTGAACCACACAAAAACTTCAGGAGACCGTAAGTGGGCTTTTGCTCTATATATTCGTTTGAAATATTATATGATATTCATGCTACATTCTGTCTTGAACTATCTTTATAGTTTTCGTTTCATGTCAAATTCATGCTATGATCTATGCTCTGTTTTAGCACTGATATTTCTATCACAATATGGGTCTACGGAATATTCCGCACTCTGAGTTACTGTGTGTAACTATGGCCTCGACCCCTTAGAGGAGTAAAAATTAGGGACTGATCAGTAAACCATAGAAATGAAATAGTTATCAGTGCTACCTGTTCTCTGTTATATGCTCTGCTCTGTTCTGATGATCAAATTCAGTATATGAATCTGTATATGTACTTGTTATACTCGAATGGTTTCCCCACTGCTGAGTGTTTTCCCAAACACGCATCCCTTATCTCTCCCACCCAAATAAAAATGAAGAACATGTTGAAGAGGAAGAGCAAGAGATGTTTTGGAACTGGTGAAGACTTAGTATAGGTTAATGTAATTTCACTTCCGAAAACTTTGATTTTCAGTTGTAAAAACGATTATTTTGATTATGAAAAAGACTGGTTTTGATCAATACTATGAGGCTTAATGTTTTTACAATTTTATAATTGTTTAACATTGCCGATATCACGAGTCTCGATCTCGGGGTGTGACATTGTGTTTCATGCGCGATCTGGTTGCCTCGTTGCGTGCTGCTTATCTTTCAAAAATTCTTAAATGTACGCAACTTGAGGGTTCTGTGTCTTTGGATGTGTGAGAGCCTACGTGAGTTGTGCGAAAGCTCACGGACACCCCCTGTTTTTTTATCCTAACAATATAGCAAATTGAATTTCGAAATGTTTGAAGCAACATAAGTCATGATAAATGGTCTCGGTCTCGGAAGAGATGCGGCATTACGTGCTATTCGTAGAAGTGGTATACTATTAACTTTCGTACGAGATGTAACTCCTATGCCACATAATGGCTGTAGACCTCCGGAAAAAAGACGTGTGTAGGAAATGAACAACATTTCAAAAGAAACAAGAGAAATAAATGATTCAAATTCAATCAAAGAAAATAATAGTACTATGGTTCGAGAGAAAGTCACAGTATCTAAACGTACAGTTTGATGTGATACATGTGATCTCTCTGCATTCGATGTAGTCGTTGGAACTACTTTAAATCATCTCTCAAGGGCCAACTGATGGTCCCAGAAATAGGATCACTAAGTAAATAGGAGTTTAGAAGGGGGGGGTTGAATGAACTCCTTCGATTTTTGTATTTCAAAATTCTTTTAAAAAATGTTTTGCAAGCTTCTTGCTTAACTTAAGTCCGAGTTACCAGACTTAAGAATATCTCAGTTATATTCAAACTTCTTGGCCAACAATATATGTGCGGAAAACGACCGATCGATTTGTGAACAGTAAATAAACACAAGTAATATAATCGTGCGTAATGTAAAAGATAGAGATCAGAGTTTGTTTCTGGAAGTTCGGACTTCAATGTCCTACGTCTCCCCTTCTTCCTCCTCGGAAGGTTTCACTAGAAGACTTTGATGAGAGTAGCCTTTCTACAAACACCCAATCCCGTAACCCACAGCTACGAGAACTCCTAGTATCTCACAACGACAATCCAAGCAGACGCAGCTGCTGGTTACAACACTTTAGTGTTTTCAAACGGCTTTTTGAGAAGCACGTTTGTTACAGACTCAATCAAATACAACAATGAATACACTTGTGAGTACTGTAAAATCTCTGGTTTCCAAGACAAAGAAACTTGATTCAATAATATGAACCAGAGAGAGACACTCGAAGGTATAACAGTGAATATCAAAAATGAAGATTCTTCGAGTGCTTGAGCTTTGAATGCGTTCAACGAAGAGTAAGCTCTGAGAGTATTTTGACAGCGTTTTAGCAATAGCAGTGGCGAGAGATGTGTCTTCAATTCAAACAGTCTGCTATTTATAATCTTCGTTCAACGGTCGATGAATCCAGATAAGGCAACAAATCATTTTTGAATTCCTGACAGTAGTACGCCGTCAATCTTGCTCCATTATATGGTAAATTGCGTTTCGTCAGGGATGCGAGTATCATTTCCATATGTGTGCGCTCCCGTTGAAATCGTCTCTGCCAATATGTACTATTTTTCCAAAGATAGTACTAATCTCGTCTCCTTAATTTCAGGCAGTATGAGTGATTCTTGTTTTGGTCATCGATCTTTTCCAATTGAGTATACGATCGAATTTGAATCAACTTTATGCTTGCGCCTGAAATTATTTCTATCGACAGATCTTTCCTTGAAGAAGACGAATGAACAGTTCCTTGCTGTCGAGAGATTTGTCGCGGTAAACGAGATTCAACCATTTGCGAATATTAGTACTGATGACGTCATCATATCTTTCCATTTACAAGATTTAGCACTGCTGACGTCATCATGTCTGTTGGGAACGTTGTCGCTAAAAATGATGGTGACGTCATGATGTCTGTTGTTCTCCTGAGGCTGACGTCATCAAGTCTGTTGAAGCAAACGACGTCGAGTTGAACTAACTGTTTGCGAAGGCTGTCGATAGAAGACTTTACTTGCACTGTTTCCAAAGGTAACACTGTAGCGAAGTCTGGTGTCAATAAATAGTACTGTTCCAAGATCTGTTGATCAAACTTATCAAAGCATAAGGCCCTTTCTGTTGGTAGAACGAGTTACTGTTCCCGTTGCTGTTTGCATATACCATTGCGATACAGTAGACAAGAGCTGTTGGCAGATATCTCTTCTCTCAATACTTCATCAAAACTCGAATAGCCAAATCAATCACTCCACTGTTCCAAGATCTGATTTTGATCAACTCGAAACTTATAACTGTAGCGTTGAGCTAATCACTGTTGTCAGCAATGTTGATCATCGTGAAGAGATTATTCAAATATTGTCATTTAAGTCCAAATATTTTCTTATCTTTGTTATCACCAAAACTATAAATTTTATCCTAACAATTTCCCCCTTTTTGGTGATGACAAAACTTAGCAGCCGATAAGTAAAGGTAAGCTTCAATAAGTTGCACAATGCCTGCTGAAATCAAATATCATTAACGCAACAAAGTACAGGAGATTCTAATCAGTATCTTCTTCTTCTTTTGTAAGTTCCACTCCTACTTTGCCTACGTTCTCTTCTCTCTCTTTCCAACCTCTCAGATTCCCTTCTGTCAGCTTCCATAACTCTTCCAGCAGCCTCTTCTATACTTATCACTTGTCCAGCCTCTATGATGTGCCTCCTCGCCTGTGCAACTCTTTCTTCGAAAGTTCCCGTCGTGGGTGGAAGCATTTGAGTTTGCGCTCTCATAGTAGTTGGGCGGCTGCTACTTCCCATTTCCTCCTTTTTGGCAACACCACTTCTTAGATAATCGGTGATGTCACCTACTTGGGTGGAAAGGCTCAGCATGTCTGCTGCTATCTTTGATTGAAACTCCAAGTGTTCGTTCCTGATAGCAGCAATCTGTTCATCCATAGTAAGGAGCCTGACATCTTGCTCTCGCTGCTTCTTTTTGATATCAAATAGGTCGCCAAATATAGTGCCAACGGGCCCCATCAATCCCTTTTTAAGATCAGTGATTTGAGCTGTGTGGGTAGTACTTTGTCTCTCAAGAACTCGACACGCAGTCTCAAAAGACTGTCGAAGCAGGCTTTGCATCTTTAGAAGATCTCCTCGAACGCCCAATTCAACACTATTAATCTTGGATAACATCTCGCAATTAGAGTCATGAATGCGCTGAGCAAGAGATGATTGGAGGTCTTCAAGGGTCTCGGCAAGCTTAGTAAAATCAACTGAAGCAGGGGCATGAGTTGCAGCTTGAGCATGCACAGGTACATCCGAAGAGTCAAAATGCAAGGAAACATCGGTAGAGGAGGAACTGGATGCATGACGTGGAGAGACTGCTGGAGGAGAATCTGGGCTTTGAACAAAATATAAGCGCTCCTCCTGCTCAGTACGAGATAAAATGGCAGGGCCAAGTGCAAAACGCAGATCATGCTCAAGAGAATCGACCACTGGTGAAGGTGGAGAAGGAGAACGATACACTGTAGACACATCGGAAGAAACCAATTCAACTTCCTCAATACCCGTCGAAACAACTTCCTCTGTATCTCCCAAATCCTTCTTGACAACTGAATCAACAAAATTGTGACTGGCCAAACCTTGTGCAAACACGTGGAGAAAATCAGCGGGGATACGCTCCACTCCCAAGTTATATACTGTAATCGCGTAGCATGCATCCTTCCTCACTGGTCTCAGACCACCAGACAAATTAAATGCAACAACTTCCTC
>KQ988205.1:4385-20872 GCA_001598015.1 Dorcoceras hygrometricum
GCTGCTGAATTTGCGTTGCTGCTGAATTTGCGTCGCTGCTGAATTTGCGTTGCTGCTGAATTTGCGTCGCTGCTGAATTTGCGTTGCTGCTGAATTTGCGTCGCTGCTGAATTTGCGTTGCTGCTGAATTTGCGTCGCTGCTGAATTTGCGTTGCTGCTGAATTTGCGTCGCGTCGCTGAATGGCCAACTGCTGAATTTGCGTCGCTGCTGAATTTGCGTCACTGCTGAATTTGCGTCGTTGCTGAATTTCGACCAGCAGGTGATTCAGAGCTCGAATCGCAAGAAAAGCTCACCCAAGGGCTCACGCTAGCAGGAGAAATACACGGCACAGGCTTCACGAGAAAGCTTCGAACAAACAGCTTTTCGCACTTCCACTCCTGCTCAAATGCAGCGCCTCAAAGGTAGCAAACGAAAGATCTAAGCAAGGGGAATCCAGCGCCACCAAGGTCGTCAAAAACAGAGGCTAAATGCGATGGGAATTGGCGATCGAAAGTTACGGTGAACAGTAGATAATCGAGGTTTGGAAATGGAGATGAGGAATGTCTGGTTCAAAAAATTCTAAGTGTCGAACAACACTTCTATAAAAAATCTCCCAAATCCAACGTCTACTGATCATCAATTCAGTCGACAAGACCAGCAGGTATCTACCAGCAGATACCATCTCTTTCTTTCGCTAAAAACCAGCAGTAGCAACCAAATAAGCAGTCGCAAGAAAACACTCCAAAACGACACCGTTCCAACTTATCAAAACGACGTCGTAGCGTTATATCAGCAGGCAACTGATCTCTTCAAAACAACCAACGACCGATTCCAGCAGCAACATCCAAAATGCAGCGTTTTAACTTCATCGAACGACGTCGCCGCGCCTACCAGCAGACGACAAATATTACTTCAATAACCACCAGCAGCTGGTCACCCAGTCGACACACATTCTTCACAACGATCCAAAACCAGCAGCTGCACTTAATCAAACGACGTCGCTGCGCCTACTACATCAAATCCAGTCGACGCATACAAACACCAGCAGTTGCATAAGGGAAACTCCTGCGGCTGGTTCTTCAACACATCGACTGGTCGCCCTATCTAAGTAACTGCTGAATCCTATAGTCAACACTCAAAAACGTTGACTAACACGTGTCGCTTCCTCAATCATTCTCAAGCTCAAGACAACGTATACCAGCAGATACAACGCGTCACGCCTACGTCACCCTACCGATGCCAGCACCAGCAGGCAGCTACAGTATCGTTGACCAGCGTTGACTTCACCAAATTCGTTGCGATTGAATTCACCAAGGATTAAAGCAACTTCCGAATCAGCAGGGAACCAGATTTATTTCGAAATTATTAAAAAAATTCACGTTGGCCAACTGCTGAGTTTCGACCACCAGCTGATTTTTTTTTTTTTGCTCTATTTCCTGGAGCTGAATTTTCGGGTTTTCACATCCCTCCCTCCTTAAAAGAAGTTTCGTACTCGAAACTTGAGCCCTCATATAACCTTCGACTGGATATGATTAACTGTGATTTTTCGTTCCTCTTTGATGGTAGCCGGTTTGCGTACATGTTTGGTCTAGGGCGAGGAATCACTTGAGTTTGATTATTAAATTTTATCTGCTTCATATGAATGGTGGTTGTAGAATGGGTACGGGAAGCAGAAGGAATCATCTTATGAATTAAGTGATGACGAAATGAAAATCAGGGATTTCTAGATTATTTAATGGACGTAAGCTGTAAGGATTTGTTGACCCGAAGAAAAAGATTATGATCGAGCCAATGAATGAAAAATCAACCTGGTAAAGGATTTCTTCTGGAAAACTAACTCAAACAAATCAAAGAAATCTAGCTGGTGAACTAAAAGTTTAAAAGTTTATCTGAATGCCAATAAAGAGACGTGAAGTCTGAAGAAGACAGAAGAAGTCTGAACAGAGAAGTCTGGTAGAAATCTGGATTGCTAAAAAAAATGAAGTCTGGAGAAGTCTGATCAAGAGATGCGATAAGAAGATTGAAGAGAAGTATGAAGAAGTCTGTCAGTAGTAAGGTAAAGAAGTCTTCAGAATAAGTCTGAATGTGAGAGCAAATCAGAGAAGAACTTTGGTGCATCAAGAATCCGATTAAAGTTTATATGCAATCAGATGTCAACAGAAGGTGAAGAGAAGAAGTTGAATCAGAGAGTTAAGGAGCAATCTAATCAGACTATAGCGTACAGAGAAGAGAAGAAGGAAAGTTATACAGTAGAAATCTGATAAACAGGAGAAGTCTGATTGGAGTGAAGATAAGAGGAATCATATGCGAAGAGAAGGTAAAATCACACGTCGATGCGAAGAACAGAAGTAAAACAAAAGTAATTCAGATGTTGAACAGAAGATGTTGTCCAGATGTTGCAGAAGACGTTGAATAAGTTGTTGCGTTAAAACGAAAATGAATCAGATGTTGCGCAAAGACAAAGATGAATCAGTTGTTGCGCAAAGAGAAGAGTATTTCAGCCGTAGGTAAGAAACAGGCAAAAGCTGATATCAGATGTTGCTTAGTTGGAATGACAAAGAGAAGATGATATCAGAGGAACACAAAGAAGCGAACATCTTTCAACGGGAATAAATTTGTGTCCAACGGACTTATTTGAATCAGAGGCTTCATATACGAGAAGATTTGAAGAAGTATATTGACGATGAAGAATCTCATGAATTCAATAGGATGCAATAGATGATCTCCGAATAAATGAAAATTTTCCGGAAGCAAAAGATCCAAAAAAAATCGAATGACGCCAAAAGTCTCAGATGGAACTGAACCTTTCGATTTAAATGAGAAAAATCGAATGAAATGAACTTTGCGAATAAATAGGAGGGTTTTGGAAGAAATTGAAATTTCCGGATCAAATTGAAATTTAAAAAAAAAATATGAACGTTGGAATGAAGTTGAGATTTCCATAGAAAAATAACTTCAGGAAGAAATTTAACTTTCTGAACAAAATTGATCTTTGTGTAAGACTTATTTCTTCGGATGAAATCAGAACTCTTTCTGCTAGAACTTTCCATCCGGATTATGAACCTGGTTAGCTCTGATACCACTAAAATGTCACGCCCCTAGACCGGGCCTGGACGTGAACACCGGCGATGTTTAATAATTATTCATTACAAAACATCAAGCCTCATAGTGCAGCTCAAAACCAGTCTATTACATAATCAAAATGATCGTCTTTACACTGAAAATCGGAGAAATTGAATAACAAAGTGCGGAAGCGAAAATTACATTAACAAAAAAAAAGCAGAGTCTTCACCAGCTCCAAAACAGATCTTGTTCCTCTTCTTCAACTTGTCCTTCATTCTTATCTGGGTGGAGAAGTAAGGGGTGAGTGTTTGGGGAAACACTCAACAAGTGGGGGATACCATTCGAGCATACAAAATATACATATACATATACTGAATAACAGATTTCAGAACAGAGCTTAGACAGAATAGAGCATAAATAGAACATAGCATAACATAACAGAGAGCAGACGGCACTGATAATTACTTCGTGTCTATGGTTTACTGATCAGTCCCTAATTTTTACTCCTCTAAGGGGTCGAGGCCATGTGGTTACACCAAGTAACCCAGAGTGCGGAATATTCCGTAGACCCATATAATGACAGAATCGTGTCTATGGTTTACTGATCAGTCCCTAATTTTTACTCCTCTAAGGGGTCGAGGCCATGTGGTCACACCAAGTAACCCAGAGTCCGAAATATTCCGTAGACCCATATTACGATAGCAAAAATCAGTGCAAGCGGAGTTTGAATAAGACAAAAATCTGAACAGAAGGTGCTCGAACAGTAGACTTAAAAGTGAACTTTCGAAATGAATATATACATAATATAACAAACGGAATTACTAGCAAAAGCCCACTTACCTTCGAAGTCTGAATTTGCGTGTAAAGTGCGAAGCCTGAAGTCTGGTTTTCCAAAAGCGCGGAGATGCTTGGCCCTTGTGAGAAATCTGGTGTGAAAAGCGTGAAGTCTGGATGTTTTGGGCGGTGCCAACAAAACGCAGGGACTCAAAAATGGCGTGAAGTCTGGTAGCAGAACTTCTGGAGCACGGCGCTAGCTTTCAATTTGTGCAGAAATTCGACTATGGAAGTTGGAAACAATTTCTACAGGTTCTCAGCGTGAGCTTGCTGCTTTTCTAACTGAGGGATTTCGAATGGTGTGAAAAACTCTGAGGTTCTGTCTGTATTTATAGGCGTCGAGGGATGAATCAATCGTCTGCCATTTAAGCGCCCTTAAACCACAGCGTGAAATCTGGCTTGTACACGTGAGAGTTCCCTCTGAATTTCTCGGGTGAAGTTTCCTGCATCAAGAATCTGGATTTGTGTCGAGAAACCTGAATTATGAAGTTTCGTGGAGACGATGAAGTCTGCGTTGCTAAATCGCCAGCTGCTGAATTCGCGTCGCCAAATGTCCAACTGCTGAATGTTGCGTCGCTAAATTCCAACTGCTGAATTTGCGTCGCTGAATGGCCAACTGCTAAATTTGCGTCGCTGCTGAATTTGCGTAGCTGCTGAATTTCGACCAGCAGGTGATTCAGAGCTCGAATCGCAAGAAAAGCTCATCCAAGGGCTCACGTTAGCAGGAGAAATACACGCACAGGCTTCACGAGAAAGCTTCGAACAAACAGCTTTTCGCACTTCCACTCCTGCTCAAATGCAGCGCCTCAAAGGTAGCAAACGAAAGAGCTAAGCAAGGGGAATCCAGCGCCACCAAGGTCGTAAAAAACAGAGGCTGAATGCGATGGGAATTGGCGATCGAAAGTTACGGTGAACAGTAGTAATCGAGGGTTTGGAAATGGAGATGAGGAATGTCTGGTTCAAAAAATTCTAAGTGTCGAACAACACTTCTTTAAAAAATCTCCCAAATCCAACGTCTGCTGATCATCAATTCAGTCGACAAGACCAGCAGGTATCTACCAGCAGATACCATCTCTTTCTTTCGCTAAAAACCAGCAGTAGCAACCAAATAAGCAGTCGCAAGAAAACACTCCAAAACGACACCGTTCCAACTTATCAAAACGACGCCGTAGCGTTATATCAGCAGGCAGCTGATCTCTTCAAAACAACCAACGACCGATTCCAGCTGCAACATCCAAAACGCAGCGTTTTAACTTCATCGAACGACGTCGCCGCACCTACCAGCAGAAGACAAATATTACTTCAATAACCACCAGCAGCTGGTCACCCAGTCGACACACATTCTTCACAATGATCCAAAACCAGCAGCTGCACTTAATCAAACGACGTCGCTGCGCCTACTACATCAAATCCAGTCGACGCATACAAACACCAGCAGTTGCATAAGGGAAACTCCTGCGGCTGGTTCTTCAACCCATCGACTGGTCGCCCTATCTAAGTAACTGCTGAATCCTATAGTCAACACTCAAAAACGTTGACTAACACGTGTCGCTTCCTCAATCATTCTCAAGCTCAAGACAACGTATACCAGCAGATACAACGCGTCACGCCTACGTCACCCTACCGATGCCAGCACCAGCAGGCAGCTACAGTATCGTTGACCAGCGTTGACTTCACCAAATTCGTTGCGACTGAATTCACCAAGGATTAAAGCAACTTTCGAATCAGCAGGGAACCAGATTTATTTCGAAATTCTTAAAAAAATTCACGTTGGCCAACTGCTGAGTTTCGACCACCAGCTGATTTTTTTTTTTTGCTCTATTTCCTGGAGCTGAATTTCGGGTTTTCACAGAGAGCCCATCCTTGGTAGACCAGAACTCACCGCTGGAGGAGAGTGACATCGCGATTTTGACCAGAATTTCGTGTCTTTTTTACCTGCGCCACTTTCAATCTTTTTGGCCAAAATTCGATCAGTTCTCGTCCATCCAGGAAGCGGCTATGGAGGGGAAAGGTCAGAAATTGTGTTCTTATCTCATTGTGGCCTCAATAGACCATGAATCGTCGCAATTTGGCCAATCAGATCTTTTCGTTATTCTTTGTTCGTGCTATTTTAAAAATAATGTTCCATGTTTGAGAAAAATATTCTAAGTTTTGGTGAGACCAAAATCAGCTCGGAGGTTAGCAGATCAGCTTAGGCTGAAGATCGTATATAAACTGAGTAAAGTCAACTCAGAATAGGCTAACTAAAGTCAACTCAATTTTGGGTTTCAGAACAGAAGAGCAGATCAGGAAAGGCCGAGTAATCAGATAAATTTTGATTATAGCAGATCAGATTAGGTTTGGAGCGTAGAACAGATCAGATTTATAAAACAATTAAGATTAGGACTTTCAGGATATCAGTCTAGAACTTCAAATGGATCAGAACAGTACAGACTTCAAGGCTATGACGGGACAGAATGGTTGTTTAACAAATTCAGGATGTGTCAGAGTCTGTCCATGTACGAGGATCGCTGTTGTACAACCTGATGCAGCAGAGATTCAAGATTCTGTAGCACAAGAGATCCAAGCTGATCCAGCAGAGAATCGTCAAGAACAAACGTGAAATTTCAGAGAACCCTTCAAACGAGGATCCAGAATATGCTTAGTGGGAACTAGAACAGATCGACACAGATCCCTTGGACCTAGTTTCCGATGGAAATAGAAACTATTCATTGGAAACCCTTCTACACCACTTAGGATGTGAGGCCAGATGATTAATGAATATTTTAACTCTACATTGATTTCTCATATAGAAACAAAGAAATTATAGAAGCCTTAGATGACCCAAGATAGGTAGAAGCTATGGATGTGAGGTTCTGGAACATCAGATCGGGCTTGAGCTGATCTGGTGGAACAACTTGGGTGCGAGCTGAACTTTTAGCATAGCGCTGAGCTGATCTAATGATACTAGGATGACCTTGTAGCGCTAAGCTGATCTGATAGTGCTGTGCTGATTTTGTAGCGCGTGCTGTTAAGAGCTCAACTGGTCTAGCATAAGCTGTCCTGATATTGGAGTCGGTTTAGAGGAGGCTTAGAGGGTCGTATTGATTTGTTGTCACTGTAGATCAGTTCAGGGGCTTTTTGGCAGGGTACTTAAAATATATACTAATTTAAATGCAAGTATAACGCCCGGAAAGTCCATAAATCCACGAGTTCTTTAAATTATTTTGAACGGTTAAATTGCTATGCATATAGCATTTTAGATTTTCGCCTAGGCTGATTTCTTTTATTTTAAGAATTGGCGGTTCGCGAGTATTTCCGGGAGAATAAACCCAAGCACGTTTCGAGTTTCTAAAATGTTTAAAAAAAGAGGGATAATATTTTTAAAGAAATGATTTCGGTTGGCAGGTGACCCATACTGATAGTACTTTAAAACCTACTACACACCATATTTCATCATCAAAACCATTTGACGCAGCAAATGTTCTCCCAAAAGCAAAAAAATCAACCGAAGTTCTTTTCCTTTACTTCTCTAAAATTTTCGATCGTCCTTGAGGTAGATTCAAGGCCGGAGCTATTCGTTGCAACTTTCGTTCAGCTTTGAGGTAAGTAGACTATGTTCCTTGCTGCATCTGTGAAAGAATATTATGTTCGGTTCTTACGTTCAGTTTCTGAGTTTTGTCAAAGGTCTAATGCTTTTCAAGTGATTTTATGATTTGTACTCTTGTAGCGGGTTCGAAAAAAGGCTTTAAGTTCTTTTATGTTTGACAGGAAGGCTTCTGTGACAGTTTGAGTTGTATGTCGTCTTTTCAAATACTGGGTTATATATATATATATATATATATATATAAATATATATATGTGTGTGTGTGTATGCTCGAACGAGGCATTGCTTCGATCGTTTCCATCAGTTTTGTTGTATTGTATGGCTAAGGATACTGTTTCGACCTGATAAGCGACGCTGGTCTCTTCGGAACTCCGTTATGATTTAATAAGCTGAGCTGGCCCCTTTGGATTCAGTCCTGAGCTGATAGCAGTACAACATGGTTGTTCTAATCTGATTTGTTTCGTCTAAGCTGAGTCGACCTTCCTAAGTTGAGTTGGCTGTTATTTAGCTCGCAATCTGTTTTTAAGCGCGTGATCTATTTTTCCTCTTCTAAGCTGCTCCAATTGCGTGATCGGTTTTCCCCTCTGAGCTGCTTACGCTCACGATCTGATTTGTCACTCTTAAGCTAAGTTGAATTTGTTTGACCTTATTAATTTGGTCTGATTGTTCTAATTTTGTTGACTTCCCTAATCTTAGTTGACCAACCAATCGTGACCTGTTTTCTATTCAGAGCTGATCTAAGTCATGATCTGTTTTCTATTTAGAGCTGATCTAAGTCGTGATATGTTTTCTATTCCGACCTGATCTATGTCTTGATCTGTTTTCTATTCAGACTGATCTAAGCTCGTGATCTAATTGTCCATTCTGAGCTGATTCCAGTATTTCTTCAGCTGTATTCAGTCGTACTCCCAACAGTATTTTCAAATAAAAACTTAGTCTTTAACAAATGAACCGCTTGTGTGTGTGAGTTGTTAGTCTAAAAGAAGTAAATTTCAAAGTTTTATGACATGTGGTACAGATAAACAGATGTTCAGCTTACGGGAGGGTGGATTTCGATCGACAGACCGGGTTGCCCCTCCAACATGAATGATAATGGGTGATAGTTCGACATAGACCTGATATCAGATGAGCTTGATCAAGCGAATGACCTAAGGAGAGCTTCCGTGCCACATCTCATACAGAAAATAAATTATGATCAATGGGTTATTTCATAACTGCAAAATTTTAAGAAAGTTTACGATTAATATTTACTCCTTATGTTTTCGGCTGTGCTGAGTTATTTTGTATTATCATACTTTACCTGCTGGGCCCCTAGGCTCACAAGCTTTCATGGTTGCAGGTGAGGAGTTTTAGAGTGAGTTGGCTGGTGTGAACTGAAGCAGACTGCGAGATTGTTCATCGATGGAACTACGTTTCCGCGTTGTTCAAATCGCATCTCTTTGTTGTGTTGATCATTAAGGAAACGTGCTGTTATGTATTTCTGTATCAGACTTTGTTACGATTAATTGTTTCCTATCTGAATGAGACCAGCTCACATAATTTTCACTAGCTTCTTAATATCACAATCCTCACTCTTTTTTACAATGCGTGATCTGAATTATCTTCTAAAATTGCAAAACCATCCCTGAATCGCATGTTTTCTTCGAATCCTAAAAATTGAAAAAAAAGATTGTAAGTATATTCCTTCGTGCTTTCGAGATTAAATATAAACTTTGTGGACTAGAGAGCCATAACTTGGTATCAGATAATGGTCCTTTAAGATAAAGACTCGCTTCAAGTTCCAGAAAATTCTCGTCATCTGCTTACTCCAGTCTATGAGTTTATTTTGATGTTGTAGAGTAATGTTTATTTTATTCTTGTTGGTCACGTGGTAGATTTGGGTAAAATTACAGATCATGTCAGGAAGAGGAAGAGGAAGAGGAAGAGGAAGAAAGAACCCCCATGTCCGAAGATGCTAATCCAGGTGATAGTAATTGCGTCTTAGTTGGGATGGCTCAGCTGTTAGAGCGTTTAGTGGAGCAATCGAGTCAAGAGAGTGGCCAATAATCTGGTAGGATGTCTAGACCGGAGGACCCTCAAGAGCGGTTTAGACGTCAACGACCCCAAGTGTTCACTGGTACAACTGATCCACTAATAGCTGAGAGATTGATCAAAATTTTGGAAGTTATCTTCAACTATCTGCAACTATCAAAGAAGGACAGTCCTAGGTGTGCCATTTACATGCTGAGAGGGGATGCAATGATTTGGCGGGAAGAAGCAAAACTTACTGCAGACTTTGATACGATCACGTGGGAAGAATTCAAGAAAGTATTCTACAACCAGTATTTCATAGGTGACGTGCGATCTGAGCTAAAGAGGGAGTTTTTAACCTTGAAGCAAGCGAATATGTCAATGCGGGATTAAATCCGCAAGTTTGAGAGGGTTTGTTACTTTGTTCACCTGATTGGGAGAGATGCTGAAGAAAATTTTCGCCATTTTGTTGATGGATTGCGACCAACACTTAAACACAATGATAGGTTAGCTAAACCTAAAGATTTCAGGGCAGCAGTCGAAAAAGTCCTGTGAGCTGAGCAAGATTGAAAGAGATTGAAGAAGAACGCCAACGAAAACACCAGGCATTTCAGCTTAGAGACCAAAGGCCATCCAAATGTCCGAACATTAATCAGCAAAAACCCTAAGGGCAACAACCATCCAAATGTCCAAACATTAATTAGCAAAAACCCCAAGGCCAACAACCACAACAACCTCAACCACTCAACTCGGTTCCCAGAATTAACAACAAGCCATTTTGCCCCAAATGACACAAGAATCATGATGTTCAGTGTAGAGCTAGTCAGAATGTGTGTTACAAGTGTGGTGCTCCAGACCACTTTGCTAAGGACTGCCGCCCCCAATCGAAGAAGCTTTTAACCATCAGAGCTTACGTGATCACAGCAGAATAGACGAATCCAGATATGTAAAGGGCTGGACTTTTTCTAACTTAAGTTAATAAGTATTGGGGTTCGAACGAAAGAATCTAAAAGTTTGTACGCGGATTAAAATAAACAACATACAAATTTCTGGACTGGATTGCAAAAGAATAGAACTTCGTATTTATAGAATTGTAATAAACCAAAACAGATCTGATCATATATCATTGCGCTGAAATTCATACAACGTTCAAAGGTACAATTCTGATCAGATTACATCAAAACAAGGAATCGGTAATCTGTTATGTTTCAAAATGGTAGCTATATTTCTGTACAAAAAAACAGAAGAGACTGAAAACTAAACGGAAACTGATGTTCACGATAAACACCTCCGATCTGTTCCAGCTCCCACCATCCAGCTCCCTACTGATCATCACCTGCACTCAAGAAAATTAGTGAACCTAGGGGCTCAACAAGTAAATTTGGAATAAAAAATACAGGCAATACAAGCATATCAATAACTTTATCTGTACTGTAGCTCAAATCTGAACAAAACGTATACTGAATATGATAATCTGGAAATTTGTAAACTGAGGAAGCTTGAAAAGCTGATCAATATAAACTGTTAATATGGAAAATCTGAAAGCATAACTGCACATGATTGAAAACATTTACTTGCTTTTAAAAAAGGAAATATCGTAAATATTTTCTCAGGGTCGTGATTAAAAATCATCCTGTGCTCTGTTCTATTTAATCGAAATATGGCTTATACACTTGGACAGATTGTTAGAGTAGATGCCCAACTAGCCAACTTGTGGGGTGTGGGTTTTATTGACTCTTTGTATAACGATCTTTATTTATAAAATTCGCATTTCTTTTATGTCATTTTTTATTTTCATTATATTATAATGTTAACAATTGTGTTGGATAAAGACCTAGAATGCACCATAGTGTATGTTAGATGTGATAGTGGATATGATGGCTATCATGAAACACATCTAATAGTCACTGTGTATTCTGAACTCGTTCCTAGTCGATTGGGCCATCAAAAAGAGGATAAGGCCGCGAGCTTGAGACTAGCATCTGCGATGTGAAGTACCACGTTTCATTGGTAGGGAACATTGTGATGTTCTGAGCATGCAGATGGATAGTGACCTGGTGATTTATCGAACTACCCTCGTTCGGACTTTCCAAGTGGTTACCATTTGTCGAGTGGATAAGTCCGAGGTCTTGGTTGTACTGATTAGTCCTCACTACTCGAAACGTCATTGAGACTCAACATGATAGGTGCCTCACTTTGACCCGTTTACCGACTCATTTGGGTCATTAGGTGGCGGGATTGGGTGAGATCCCGATGCATGTAGGAGTCGATGCTTCGTTGTCGAGGATTCACCGCTCGCCTTTGTGCGTGGATATCCTATGCTATCTGAGGATATAATAGTATGATAAATCTCTGGCCAGATGTGTTTTAGGTAAATGGGTTTACCTAGTAACACTCGTGATGTCACTATTTGATCTCCAAGATGTATGCATAGTTATTGGATCTCTAGCGACTCTCGATTTACCAATGGTCGTTGATATGATCGGGATATATGTGTTGAAAGGACCGTACTGTACACTAACCACGACCGACTGGTTCTTGCAGGCCCTATCAGTGATACCTAGGGGATCATGGGTCAATGTTTCTAGGCGCTTTACCATGATCCGATGGGCCAGTCCGAAATTATGATTTCGGAGTCACAATGGTTGTGAGCCCACGACTAGCTGTATCCCTGAACCATTGAGGGTCACACAAGTACTGGATTCACGATTCCCGTACGGAAACTAAGCTCAATGTATTGAGCAGAGGAGGAGGAATTTAGGGAGTGCGACTTCCTAAAAGTCAACAGGGGTCAAATTGCGATTTCCCCAAAGTTGAAGGGCTAAACTGCAATTTTGGACTAGGTGGTCTGAAAAATTGTTTTCGCATCATAATACTCAGTTTTGGAAACTGTGTAGATCGATCCGATCAGATCGTCGATCGGAGTTATGATGAAGCCACGGTGATGGAAATGAACCGAATGTTCATATGGACCTGGGCCGGACTCAGGCCCGTTGGGCCGGTCCAAGCCCATCATATGTCTACTTATTATTGGCCTAGGGTTATTATGAACACACTACACAACACAAAACCCTAGCCTCTAAGCGCCGCCCACCCCTCTCCTCCACGCCTCTCTCGGCCGGCGCCGCCATGCCGCCGCTTGCCGTGATTGGACATGTTCCGATCACCTTGTCGTGGAGATTCCGTTCGTGTCAAATTCATCAGCTCTTCTAGTGCAGACTGACGAAGGAGCCGTGAATCCAGTCGTGGACCGGATTGGGAGATCTACCGCCGCCTACCGTTGAAGTGCCAATTTCCCTGTGAATCTAGTCGGAGCCAGGCGCCTAGACGCCAGCAAGGTTTCTTCTTTAAAACATCCTATGTATGTTTTAATGCTTTGATTGTTATGTATTGACGTTTCCGGGGCAAATTTTGAAACTTCTGTTGCGCCCCCGAGAACGGGATCCGGATCCGCCGCTGTGCCGACGCAGAGGTCACGGTCGTTTGATGAAACTGTCATCTGAAATCAGGTCAGGGGAATAAATCCCATCTTTCCTGTGAAAGGGATTATAGTTTGCTAACCATAATCCTGCCCCTTTCAATTTGAAGGGGCACACTGGTTCGTCAGCCAGCGTCCTCACCCTTTCTATGAAGACCATCTGTTATCTATGCCATAATCTCTTTAAACTTTCTATAAAACTTTCTTTTCTTTCTTTTCTGAAACTTGCTTTTCTTTCTTTTCTTGATCTGAAACAGATCTCTGTCAAGTATGATTCGCTGTTTTAAAACCCTTTTTGATGTTTAGAAACTATTGGGAATTCATGGGGTTTCAATCGAAGAAGAAAACTTAAATCAGCTCTGAGTATGAACAATACGCAAGCATACCAACTTTTGGTAGAAAATAAAATCTGGACTGTTTAGTCAACTCAGATTTGGAAAAGTCAACATGACTTAAATGAACAGTTCAGATTTCAATGTTCAAATGAAGTCAACTCAGATTTGGAATATGAATTCAGATCTCAACATAAAACAGTTTCGAAAAGAATCAGATTTTGAACTTAGCTTGAATTTTCGAAACTTAGAAGGTTTCCTCAATCTGAAGGAAATCGAAAATATCTAAGGAAAACTCCAGAGACAAAATGATGAAGCTACTTGTAAGCTACTATGCAAAAATGTCAAAGCTACTTGTAAGCTACTGACAGGAATCATGCAAGCTTCTCGCGAGCTGCTTTGAAGAATATCCCAGAAATCTACAGGAAGAAACAAGAGGAAATCGAAAATATCTAAGGAAAACTCCAGAGACAAAATGATGAAGCTACTTGTAAGCTACTATGCAAAAATGTCAAAGCTACTTGTAAGCTACTGACAGGAATCATGCAAGCTTCTCGCGAGCTGCTTTGAAGAATATCCCAGAAATCTCAGGAAGAAACAAGAATGAACATCTTAAAATATTTTCGAACATCTTTTCTGAATAAAAAACTCAGCAAACACATCTTTCATTACATAAAACATCATAACTTCTTCCTGCGTTAGAAGAACATCAAGAACAGTTCTCAAACCTTTTAAAACTCATGCAAACATGCAGTTGAAACAATATATGCTTTCAAGAGTGTAGCAAAAAACAGAGTTTACTTGCCTATATCTGCGACAATAATTACAGCGAGTTTATCTGGCCTGAATCACGCAATCCGATCACTTCCTATGAAAAGTTTTGATAGATTTTGTACGGTTTTCTTGCAGAACGCTTGTGAAAAGTGAAATATTTGTGAATAAAATGCAAATGAATTGGTTTAGCAGCTTTTATATGAAATCTGAAATCTAATGTCGAACACGTTTTCTTTCAAAAGTGCTAAAAATACTTAAAAAGTTCTACTCCATTTGAAAGCAACTAAAGATGAAATCCGAACCATTTTTATTTGAAAAATGGAAATAAATCGGCTTGTGTGGACCGGCTGGACAGCTCTTGCACCATGCCTCAAATCTGAAAATCAACCACATGAAAGTTGATTTACGATATTATTTCAAACAGATCTCTCAACTCTTAAAACTTTCTAATTGTGGATTTAAATGTTTCTAGGCGTTACAATTCTATCCTCCTTAAAGAAATTTTGTCCTCGAAATTTTACTTACTTAAACAAATCTGGATAGCTACTTCGCATATCAGTTTCAGCTTCCCAGGTTGCTTCCCTTTCTGAGTGATTTGCCCACTGAATCTTAATCATAGGGATACTTCTATTTCTTAACTTACGATTCTCTCTCGAAAGAATCTTCACTGGAGCTTCTTCGTAGGTCAAATCTGGTGCAAGCTGGATAGGCGCGTATCTTAATACATGCGAAGGATTCGAAATGTATTTCCTGAGAGCTGATAGATGAAATACATTGTTAACTGCTGACAACTGAGGGGGTAAAGCTATACGATAAGCTAAAGTCCCAATTCTTTCTAGTATTTCAAAAGGTCCAATAAATCTGGGAATCGGCTTACCTTTTCGCCCAAATCTCATTACACCTTTCATAGGTGCTACTTTCAAAAATACATGATCTCCTACTTCGAAATTCAACTCTCGACGATGGCTATCATCATAGATCTTTTGTCTACTCTGTGCCGTTATCATTCGATCACGTATTCTTTTGATAGCTTCTGAAGTCTGTTCTATAATATCGGGTCCTATCTCTGATCCTTCACCTACATAATCCCAATGTATCGGTGGTCTACACTTTCTGCCGTACAGTGCTTCGTGCTTCGTAAGGAGCCATTTCTATGAAGCTTGATAGCTATAATTGTACGTGAACTCAACTAAGGGCAATTTAGAATCCCAGCTTTCGGCAAAGTCTAGAGTACACGCACGAAGAAAATCCTCTAATGTTTGAATCACTCTTACTGATTGTCCATCAGTTTGCGGATGGAAAGATGTACTGAAGGTTAACATAGTTTCCATGGTTTTATGTAAGCTCTTCCAAAACATAGAAGTAAATCTGGGATCTCTATCTGATACTATAGAACTTGGAATACCATGGACTTTCACTATTTCTTTCACATACAGCTCAGCATACTTATTCAAATCATACGTCTTTTTTACTGGTAAGAAGTGAGCTGACTTGTCAGGCCTTGTGCTCACATCAGAGTAAACCCCGCAAACAAAAACGGAAGCTACTAAAAAGTGGTTAAAATTTTTTGCTTTTGGCCTGACTGAAAGATAACATAATGTAAAATACAAGATACTCAAAATAATCCCAATTTATAAATCCACAACAGCACAAATATTCAAGTACAACAAATGCCAACGGCTGAATACAACACAAGTACAGATGGTCTACCAACTATATAAGACTAAGCATCACACAAAGTGATACCAGTGCATACAAATACTATATATATAACTGGGACACTCTAACCACCTCCTGGGGCACCACCAGCTGGATCATAACCTCGACCAGCTGCAAATCTTGAAAAACCTGAACAACAGACAGGCAAACAAACACAACAACCCCAGAGGGACTTCGGGGTTAAACCCCAGTACGGAGAGCAACTATAAAATAGCAATGAATAGCAAAATATATAATACTAATGCTATGCATGAGGGACAATGCAACAGCCGAAGGCTACAATCAAGGAAGGGAGCCAAGGAATTCAACAGCTGACAGCAATTTCTGCGAAGAATGGTGGCCACTGGTGTGTGTACAAGCATACGGGAATTACCCGCTCATCTTTACAACACACCTGAATACCAGATGCAACAACAACTCAACCTATTGTTGCCCAACCCATGAACTGTGGTAGTTAACCACTCGGCGAATGAGGGCTAACAGACCAGCAGGGAGATGAGAGTGCGGTATTGCCGCAATTTGTGCGAAGAATGGTGGCCACTGGTGTGTGTACAAGCATACGGGAATTACCCGCTCATCTTTACATCACACCTGAATACCAGATGCATCAACAACTCAACCTGTTGTTGCCCAACCCATGAACTGTGGTAGTTAACCACTCGGTGCATGAGGGCTAACAGACCAGCAGGGAGATGAGAGTGCGGTATTGCC
>KQ988205.1:54326-72015 GCA_001598015.1 Dorcoceras hygrometricum
GCCTAGTTTTTCAAGGAGAATCCGTTCGTGCTGATCTCGTCAGGACTTCTAGTGCAGTCTGACGAAGGAGTCTCGGATCTGGTCGTGGACCGGATTGGCGTTTCTACCGCAATCTACCGAGAAGAGCCGGGTTCTTGAAACACCGGTTGGAGCCAGGCACAAGTGCCAGAGAGGTAACTCGCTAAAACATCCTATGAATGTCGTAGAATGTTGATATGTTTTTCGTATTGATCGCCTCCCGGTTCAAATTCTATTGTTCTTCCGCTGCCTGACCGGGGGCGGATCCGGATCCCCAACACTTGGTTGTACTGATTAGTACTCACGACTCGAAACGTCATTGAGACTGATAGGCGTCTCACTTTGACCCGTTTTCCGACTCACTTGGGGTCATTAGGCGGCGGGATTGGGTGAGATCCCGATGCGTGTAGGAGTCGATGCTTCGTTGTCGAGGATTCACCGCTCGCTCTCATGCGTGGATATCCTATGCTATCTGAGGGGATAATAGTGTATAAATCTCTGGCCAGAGTACTAGAAGTATTTTAGGTAAATGGGTTTACCTAGTAACACTCGCGATGTCCCTATTCGATCTCCAAGATGTATGCATATCTATCGGATCTCTAGCGACTCTCGATTTACCAATGGTCGTTGATCTGATCGGGATATATGTGTTGAAAGGACCGTACTGTACTCTAACCACGACCAACTTGTTCTTTCAGGCACTATCAGTGATACCTAGGGGATCATGGGGCAATGTTGCTAGGCGCTTTACCATGATCCGTTGGGCAAGTCCGGAATTATGATTTCGGAGCCACAATGGTTGTGGGCCCACGGCTAGCTGTATCCCTAAACCATTGAGGGTCACACAAGTACCGGATTCATGATTCCCGCATGGAAACTGAGCTCAATGTGTTGAGCATAAGAAGAGGATTTTAGGGAGTGCGACTTCCTAAAAGTCAACAGGGGTCAAATTTCGATTTCCCGCTGTTGAGGGGCAAAACTGTCATTTTGGACTAGGTATCTGAAAAATTTACCATCTTTATTAATTAAATTGGTTAGGGCTTAATCATTACACAACACAAAACTTAACCTAGTCTCCAACTCCTTGAAGTCGGCCGCCCCTCCCCTCTCCACAAACCTCACGGCCACGCGCCGCCGTCGCGCCACCACGCGCCGCCGCCCCGTTGATTGGAATTGATCCGGTCGTCATGCTGAGGTGATTCCGTCCGCGTAAAATCCGTCATATCTTCTAGTGCGGATTGACGGAGGAATACCGATTCCGGTCGTGGACCAGATTGGAGGATCTACCGCCGCCTACAGTTTGAAGTGCCGGTTTCCTCGTGAAACTGGTCGGAGACAGGCGCCTAGACGCCAACAAGCTAACAATCAAAGAACCCCTATGAATGGTTTGTTGATTTGTATTAATGTATTGAATATTTTCCGGGCAAATTTTTGTTCTTCCGCTGTGCCCCGGGAAGTGGGATCCGGATCCGCCACCGCTTTCCCAACAACTGTAGCTTGCGATTGGTGGAATTTGAGTTAGATAGTTACTGTAGCTTGCAGCTGGTGAGAATTGGAACCAGTCGATGCGCGTTGAAATTAGTTACTGTAGCGGAAGGGATGATACGTTGTCGTTTCGATCTTAGAGGTTGCTGCTGGCAGGCGTTGCTTTTAGCGCGAGAGTGAACGAGAGAGCGACACGTGTTAGTCAATTTTTTGAGTGTTGACTACTGGATCAGCAGATGCGCGAGAAGAGGAGCGATCAGCTGATGGTTTGAAGAACCAGTCGAGGAGGTAAAGCGACGTCGTTTCGATAAGTTGAAACGCTGCGTTTTGAGTGTTGCGTCTGGTACCAGCCGCAAGAGAATTGTTGTGAGAAATGTGTTGCGACTGGATGACCAGCTGGTGGTAGCGATGCTGACTTAACCTTTACGACGTCGTTTGGATTAGTTGACGCGTCGTCGTTTTGAGTGATTTCGCGTAACCAGTCGATGATGTTTATTTGGAGAGATCTGCTACCATATTTTGGTTGATTTGCAAGCGATAGATGTTACCAGCTGGTGAAGCTGTGCGACGTCGTTTGAGTTAGTTGGAACGGTTTCTTTTTGGGATGTTTCTTTTGATAATACGTTGTCTGGTTGTTGCGTCTGGATTTTGTTTTGAGCAACGACTGTTTTTGCTAGCAGATTTCTACTGTTCACGTCGACTGGATTTTTGGTGATCAGCAGACGTTGCATTTGGGAGATTATATATATAAGTGTTGATCGACACTTAGAATTATTGAGAACCCGATATTTCTTATCTCCAACTTTCAAACCCTCGTTGAGCTACTGTGCACCCGATCCTTAGATTTCCGCCGTTCTCCGCCGATGATTTGAGTGATTTTGGTGGCGCTGGAATCCCTGAGACTTGTTCTTTAGATTGATACCTAGTTGAGGCTGTAGAACAACCTTGGAGAGGATCGCAAAGTTGCTCGAATTCTCTGTCCAGTGGAACCCGATAGTTCTTCAGCTGGTTTTGACTTTTGGGTAAGGATTTCCTACTGATTTTAGCCTAGTAGCGACTGCTAGTGCTTTGTTTAGTAGTAGAACTGGATCCGAGTTCTTGATAGTAGGAATTATATATTTTGAGGTTCATATTGAGTTAGACATGAACTAAGTATGAGATGCCTTGCACAGATTTGAGTTCCAGAGAAGTCTGTTGCCAAGGGTGGTGATTGTCGTGCCCTATTTCAAATCTGTGAGGTAGAATTCAGCTGTTGAAGGTACGATTGAGCGTGAATTTAACAGCTTCGAGCATAACCTGCGAGTATTTGAGTCTTGAGATTGGCTCTATGAATTTGTGTATTATGTGAACTGCTTGAATTACTTATTTGTATTAGCTGTTTACATGTGTTATGCATGTAGAAATCAGATATGAATTTCTTGGAATTCATGCATACATCTTGAGCCAGATTAATCGATTGATGACCCGAGATTAGAGCCACGTTGTGACTGGCCAACTGATGAGTTGTGCCGGAAAGATCCAACGCTATCATCGGAGTGGTGACTATCGGATTCGAGTGTCTACTACCGAGCTGTGATGGGCTGACGGGCCCTGAAGATCACGGACCGATGATTCCACCGGTTGACTTACTGTGTGGGTTTAGAGGCTCGACTGTTTGGATTGCCAGTTGACTTACTGGTCTTGATACTCGATTTCCTTGATAGCCTCATGCATCTCATGACCTTAGATACTGCATGTTTATGAGTTGCTGTTTATTTTGATAGCTCTTCGTACTGAGGCTTGACCTCGTATTTGTTTTCCTGCTTTGTGTTGCTGGGTCTGTGTTACCCAATTGCAGGATCTTCAGGCAGCCAGGCTGGACAGAGTGGAGGTTCAGCTGGTCGATCCCCTTTTCCATGAGTCCCGGTCATATTTATGATATGTATTGAACCGGGGGATGCCCCGTGTTTTTATGTATTGGGGATCAGTCTTGGATTTGATGTATGTTGTTACCTGATTTTATATGTTGGAGATAACTTGTATTTTGATTATTGATATTTTGAATGTATGTTTTTACGTTCAGGCCCAAATTATTTCGAAAAATTTTTAAGCCCTGATTTTTAGCTTCGTGTTTATGCGTTTATGAAGTGTTAATTGTGAGTAATTAGCACGGTGCCTGACATTTTTGTTATCAGAGCTTAAACTGGGATAAGCTCGATTTTTTTTATCACACTCGAGTCTAGGCACAGAGTTTTGATTTGATTTTGATTGACTCTGTGACTTATGTGATGAGTATTTGCCTTGATGTATATCTGCTTTGAGATCTTACCTCTAGATTTGATTAGATGCCGCCGAGGAGAGGTAGATCTAGGCGTTTCGAGGGGTCTAGGGCTCCAGATAGTGACGAGGATGTTCATCAGGTAGATGATGTGACCCGACGGATAGGCAGGATGGAACTAGTATTAGCACGATTTTTTCAGCGTACGAACCCTTTGACTTTTGCTGCTACTGAGGGCGGTGCGAGAGCTGATGCATGGCTAGTCTAGATGGAGGAGTTATTCTATACCTTGGAGTACGCTCCTGATAAGAGACTGAAGTTGGCAGTGCTGCAGTTGCGGGATGATGCGCAGCGTTGGTGGAGAGGTACTTCTAGGATGCTTCGTGACAGTGGGGCGATGATCACTTGGGAGAGTTTCTGTGAGGCATTTCGGCAGGAGTATACTCCGGAGTCCTACTTCGCCAGCAGAGAGCGTGAGTTTGATAACCTGAAGCAGGGTGATATGCGTGTGGCCGAGTATGCTAGGCGGTTTTCTACGCTCCTGGTGTACATGCCGCATGTAGCGAACCAAGAGCGAACAAAGAGGAACAAATTCTTGAAGGGCTTGAGACCTGATCTTTACCGGATGGTGTTGTCTGGGTCCCCGGCGACCTTTATGGAAGCTGTGAACAATGCGGTTGATATTGAGGAGAATTTGATGGATCCCGAGGCTCCGGTGCATCAGACGACGGCGCGAGCTTCTCAGTCGGTGCAGGAGGTGTCGCAGTCGTATCAGTCTCCTCAAGGGTCACTGTCAGGCCTCGTGCTCACAGCAAATATACACATGCGGAAGCTATCAAAAAGTGGGTAAAATTTTCGCTTTTAGGCCCGACGGTTTAAAACGATATAAGTTAAAATAATGCGATACTCAAAATAAGATCCCAGTTTAAAACCAATAAGGCAACCTGCCAACAAATAATAGCATACAGTACAAAGAAAACATGTATCGGACTCCAAACACTGGTCACAAGGACAAAGCACAGGGCATCCCCTGGCATAACTGATACATATATATACGTATGCTATAGGCGACGGGGACACACTAGCCACCTCCCGGGGCACCACCAGCTGGGCTAAAACCACGACCAGCTGTATTACCTGGGTTTCCTGCAAATACACAAACACGGAAACAAACCAAGCCCCGGAGGGACATGGGGTCAAACCCCAGTACGGAGAGCAACTATAAAACAGCAAATAACAGCAAGAATAAAAGGTAGATGCTATGCATGATATGCTGGACAACAACTGATGACTCCAACCGAGAATGGACGTCAAAGAATCAATGCATAGCTCAACTGAATCTGCAACAAATGGTGGCCACTGGGTGTGTTCCAAGTGTGGTAGCTAACCACTCGCCCGGACACACACCCGAATACCAGATGTAACAACAACTTCCCTGCTGTTGTCCTACCTATGCACTGTGGTAGTTAGCCACTCGGTGCATAGAGACTAACAAAACCCAGCAGGGAAAATGAGAGTGCGGTATTGCCGCTCGCCCTCGAACCTGGTAAGAAAACAGAACAACAACGAAGCAACGATGGCTAAAGAAAGATGAAAATGCGTGTATGCACATGCTGGACAACAACAAGCATATCAACATATGCGCAACAATAACAAAACCAGCAACATACACCATATAACACACGGCAAACCCAAACCACAGCCTCAACAGGCAACAAAACAGGGCAGCGACTCAAGTGTGATCAAAGAAATTGAGCTTATCCCAGCTTAAGCTCTGATACCAAAATGTCAGGCCTCGTGCTCACAACGAATAAACACATGCGGAAGCTAACAAAAAGTGGGTAAAATTTTCGCTTTTAGGCCCGACGGTTTAAAACGATATAAGTTAAAATAATGCGATACTCAAAATAAGATCCCAGTTTAAAACCAATAAGGCAACCTGCCAACAAATAATAGCATACAGTACCAAGGGTTTGAAAAACAGAGAACGAAGTCGAGAGAAATATTTCTAAGTATGGAATCCGCTCAAATGTAACGAAGCCAACGCTTCTAATAATAGGCGCAAGAGATCTGTTTAAATGAATCACCGACACAACAGATCTCACAAACTATCGCTAAAACATCGAATATTCCCAAAAACGACGTCGCAACACTTAGAAGAAAAGAGAGGTCTGGCCTAAATCGCTGAAATCTGAAATACGCTAACACAAAGCCAAAACCGCGGACGGATCTGCTTACGTCACCAAAGCTGCTCGCTAAACCAATCGCGCGCACACAACAGATCTTCCTACGTCATCAAGTCTGTTTGAACATTACACATGCCTCAACAAACAGATCTCTCCAAAACGACGACGTACTAAAATCAGATCTCTCAAAACAGATCTCACGCTACGCTATATCAAACTTCATAAAACGACGGCGTTCCAAGCAAAACAGCTCTCACACTAAATCGAACAGATCTCTCGAGCAGCAACGCTTACGTCAGCCACACGACGACAACACACGCTGCTGACGTCATGAGATCTACCAACAGCTTTTCACCCAACAGATTCAAGCCAGCAATGCTTACGTCATCTACGCTAAGCAACCATACAATGCTGACGTCATCAAATCTGCTACCAGATTTTACCGAAAGGTCTCTCAAACCAGCTATGCTTACGTCAGCATCACAGCGCATACCAACGACGCTGACATCATCAGATCTGTTACTAGATTTCACTAAAATTCGAAAATCTCAAAATTTCGAAAGTTTCCAGAATTGCTCTTAAGGAGTGAAATCGACCCGAAAAAGGCAACTCAAGCTTCACAACAGAGATCTAACCCACGAAATCTCTAAAAACTTGATTATTTCAACAATTAATCCTTTACACAAATTCAGGTCTCACATTTCTCCCCCACTAAAAAGGGATTTCGTCCTCGAAATCAACAACACTTCAACTACTAAAACACAGCAGCACGAAACAAACGAGAACTCGCCTAACACAGGGCAAGAGTTCAAGGTAACTCACCAAAATCAAACAGATCTCTCGAGCAGCAACGCTTGCGTCATCCCCCACTACACAAATACGCGATGCTGACGTCATCAGATCTGCTACTAAATTTCACCAAAATTCGAAAATCTCAAACTTTCAAGAAATGCTCCACATACGATTCTCAGCTCGAAAGTGAAACCCAAACATTCACAATTAAATCTGAACCACCAGAGATCGCTAAAACACGATTAATTCAACAATTAATCCTTAATACGAATTCAGGTCTCACAGCTGCTGCTGTGGGGGTTGATGGGCAGACTGGGAAGACTGAGAAGACTGCGCTCCCTGAACAGCGGAACGACCACTCTGAGCACCCTGAGGCCTAGCACGCGACCTCCGATTCCGCAGACCTTCCTCGATGTCTGGCCCCTACTGGACGCACGAAGGTTAGCAATCGGACGCACAAAACATGCACAAACATGCACAAACACATACTGCGCGGTGCGACATCAAGCCATTGGTTCGACCACAATTCCACCACTTCGAACCACGACCAGCCACTCCTAGGACCACCATGAACCACTTAACCATGATCCAAGACCCCTGAAGCAGCCCATGAACCGAAGCCATGCAAAAAGGATCAAAACCGTGAGGTGCACATATGAGTACATGCATGATCATGAACATAAACCTTGATATCTGAAACATTCACATAAAATTCATGCATAATCTTTGTAAAAACAGTATATTATGATTTATATGCTGAGAAAAGAAAGAATATAACATGCCTTGGTTGATAGAGAAGAAAAATACGTGATACCGGGGCGGAGGACAATGGAGACGACCACACCTTGAGTTCCAATGGAGAAACTTGAAATTTTCAGCCACCAAGGAGAGTATGGAGTCTGAATTTGGCTGATGAGAGGAGGGCTAGGGCAAAATTTCGAGTTTAGGTGGAGGGTGTGTGAAAAAATGGGCTAAAAAGCCCTTCCACCTTGTTTTATTTAAAAAAAATATAAGCCCATCATTATACTAGCCCATCCCCTAATTAAAAAGGCTTAAAAACATTTAAATATCGGCCCCCAAGCCTTTAATTTTCGTAACATAAGGCCTCTCAATTTTAAAAGTGTCATAAAAGTCATAAAAATGGCCCGTATAGGCGAAAAACGGGTCTTCCTCGGTAACCGTGCATAAAATCTCATTTTCTTGGAGATTGTGCATAAAATAAAAATATTTTGCTTTAAAATATGTCTAAGTGCTAAAACATTAAAATATTTTTGATTTGGTCGACTCCGGACTCGTCCCCGCTTACCGGTCTCAAACCGTACCGTAAAGCGATAAGCACACGTAGAGCATAAAATCATCAGATAAACACATACATGACATGCAAATCATATAATCATAAGGTTTTCCTCCTAGTCATGCATTCAATTCACGTAATTAGGATTTTCGGGCGTTACACTGTCTCTTCTTAGGGCAATCCCTATAAATATGCCCCGGCTCCTTGAAGTGGTAACACATGCCTGATCCTGCCCTGCACGGCCTTTGATACTGCTTATGACACTCCTTGCACACTGGAGTCCCTCCAGGTTTAGGGGCATTGGCCCCCTGCTGCTGCGGCCTCTGCTAGACTGTGGTCTGTGCTGCTGTGGCCCTTGAGGAGTTGGGCCCTTAGGAGGCCCCTGATATGGTCTCTTTGCTGGCTGCTGCGAAGACTGTCCGCTGGCGGGCTGCTGCAACTGCCTTTTCCGCTGAAAGTCATCCCTCATGTCCTTCCGGCCCCTCTCCGATCGAGAAGCTCGGTTAACTGTTGCCATGTACGTCGTCATGTCCGCCATGTTGACATCGTGGCGGATGTCTAGTCTCAGGCCATCAGTGAACGGCCTCAACTTCTCACTCTCTACCAACGTGATCGAGGGCACAAAGTGACACCCCTGCTCGAACTGCTTGACATACTCGGCTACAGACTTGTCTCCCTGACGGAGAATCCTAATCAGCTAACTCCGGCATCTGCTGTGAAGTACTTCTCGAAGAATACGACCTTGAACCTCTCCCAGGTCAGGTCCTCCAAAACCAATCCAACCATGGCACCCTCCCACCAGAGTGTTGCATCTCCCTTTATCATAAAGATGGCGCATCTAACCCTGTCAGCATCCTGAATGCCCATATTGGAAAAAATGGTCTCCGGTGAACGGATCCACTCCTCAGCCACTAGCGGGTCTGTAGTCCCAGCAAACTCTTTGGGTCCCTGCTTGCGGAACCGCTCAGCCACGTCCTCCTCATGAGACTTCCCAATCGCTCCGACTGCCTCTCTAGCATCTTCGTGATCCTGGCTAGCATGTCCACGCTAGCACTCTCATACGGCGTCATCTGCGGAGGTGGAGGTGGAGGTGGTGCATCATCATCCTGCTGATCCCTAGCACGTCTGGTAGGCATACTGGCACACAAAACCCTTCACGTAAATCCAAGTGCATGACTAGGCATCTAACTCTTAAACTTCTAAGGTAAAACTAATGCTGCATCATCATCCTGCTGATCCCTAGCACGTCTGGTAGGCATACTGGCACACAAAACCCTTCACGTAAATCCAAGTGCATGACTAGGCATCTAACTCTTAAACTTCTAAGGTAAAACTAATGCATTAATTAAAACATGCATCATGCGAAAATATGAATCATAAAAATCTTAGAACTTACAGACTAGCAGTGAGACTTCTGAGCTCCACGCAGCAGGCTAGTACCCCACCAGAACCACCACTCTGATACCAACTAAAACAAACTGAAACTCTAGAATTTCTTTTTTTGAAATAAAATGTGGAATAAACATTCTTTAAAATTATAATTCAAACATTAAAATCTTTTTTCGACATCACTTTAAAATATAAATAAATAAATATCTCAAAAATCACATCATTCTTTCTGTCTTAAAATCAGAATAAATAAATTATTGCGGAAATCTGAACATGCTTAATAAAATAACATAAAAGCATCTGAGTGGTCACTAGGTAGCAGCTGCAGGGGAAGATCAGAGGTCCTCACCACCCGTCGGCATAAAATCGACAGCAGGCTCATCTGCACCATTTAAACCTAGTGAGCCTAAAGGCCAGCATGCTCTATCTGATACTAACAAGGTATATATAATAAATCGCATACAAGCAAATAAATTTCGTAAAATAACTTAAAAACATGCATGTATGAATGATCGTAAACCATGACTCAAAAGCACTCATAACAGTACATAATCGTATATCATAACATAATGAGGCATGAACATAACATAACATAAAAGACGTGTGAGTCGTATCCATGATGAGTGGGCCATTACATTAATGATTGATCAATAAAAAAAACCAACGTACGTGGCGATGCGGTTCACTCGACCATACCTCGGGATCCCTCACACCTCTATGTTGTCACTTCATCATGTCGTGAACACATGAATCCAAGCTCATTATAACATTAACAAAGATTCATCGGACCCGGCATCCCGATTCCGCTCATCATTACTTGCCACAAACCACTTCAATCCCTCAGAAATATTATTTCCTTTCATGCCTTAACAATTCTTAAAGATTTCATGATGTGTGTACGTTATAAAACATGCAATTTAAAAGGCTTAGCCCATCGTATATTTAATTTCCTTTAAACAAATGCATAATCATGTACGTAAAATATTACATATATAATTAAATATATATTTATGGGATTCTACATTTTCTTCCCCCTCCCCCAATCAAGACTGGTTCAAGTGACTGGCCCACTAACTTTAAGCCCAAAGCCTAGACCTGATCTTAAGATTTACTTAACCCAAAACTCAACTTGGCCCATTAAACTAAAAATTACATTTCAAAATTGTTAAAAATATTCGGTCTTATAACTTAGAAATCAGACATTAAAATTTGATAAAATATTAGTCCCATATATTAAAAATCTAACTTTAAACTTAATACAACTTATTAGGCCCATAACTAAAGGGCATTTTGAATTTAAAAGTTGACTTAAAATATTTTGACCCTTTACGCTTAAAATCGGACTTTAAACTTAAAAATAAAAATATCCGGTCCAGAAATAAAATAACTTGGACCCGACTTAAAATAATTTTACCCGACCCTCAACTGGCTCGATCCGGTCCAGGTGGACTGACCCAACCGGTCCCAATCAAACCGGACCACTCAAGCAAAACCCTAGCAACCGCCGCCTAGCCACCCGCGACTTCTTCCCTTCGATTGCACTGTTCCGTCCGCCCTTGGCCGGAACCCCGTCAGCAGGACCACCCCTAGGTCCGGCCGGTCCCCTTGGAAAATCCATGGCTCGAACCATGGGCTGCATGATTTGGCCGAGGCACAAAATGCAGCGGTCGTGCGCAGCACGTAGGGTACGGTTGTGCCGCCCCAACCTTGGGTCGACCAGGCAGTTGAGCCGCCTCCCCACCTAGCCTTGGACCACCACTGGACCTCCTTGAACCAACCCTCAGCCCTATGAACTGCCCATGACCTAAGCATCACAAGAAATGAATCAAGTACGTGTTAAAAATCGTGATACATGCATGGAACTCAAACGAAAAACGTAGATCGTAACATAACGCATACAAATCATGAAAAATCATTTGAAAACAGCATAATATGATTTAAATGGTGAGAAAAAATAAGAATAGAGCGTTCCTTGACTGAAGAACTACGAGTAATACGTGTTACCGGAGCGAAGGACTCGAGATTGGGACGAACAACCTTGAAATCACCAACAAAATTCGATGGAGTTTGAGGGAGAAGGGAGGTGACGGCGTGGGCTTGGGGAGGAGGAGGGTTTTCGAAATTAGGGTGTTGAAATAATGAGTAGTGTACCAAAAGACCCCTACAAGGATTTTAATTAGGAAAATAATAGAGTTTTTCCCCATTAGCCCCCACTAATTAAATTGCTAATTAAAACTCAAAGTTTAAACTTTAAACTTCTAATTTTTATAATATAAAATCCTCTAACTTAAAGTAGTAAAGTTCATTAAAATAGCCCATATAGACGAAAAAGAGTTCCCCCTTGACAAATATACATAAAAATCTTCTTTTTCGTAAATGTTTCTTAAAATAATAAAATTTTGCTCTTAAAAATATGATAGCTTAAATATTTCAAATAACTTTCACCTCGGTCGTCCCCAGTCTCGTCCACGCACGGAACTCAAACAGGCTAATAAATAACATGAACATCATAAAGCATAAAATCATCACTTAATCACATAAAACGACAGATAATTTTTCTAAAAACAATTTTCCCCCCAGTCATGCACTCATTCTCACGTAATCAGGATTTCTGGGCGTTACCGTTGGTATCGTTGAAATCCTCTCTCCAAATCCCTCTCTTCCCGACAAGTATTGATGTCCATGGTTGACCGGTGAAGCGAGCAGGACGATAGCTCAGGCGTGCTGTTTTTCACACCTTTCGACCAATTGGTTTAGGTACTGTGAGCCGTAAGTGATATCTTTCATCCATGACTTTAATTTGAGAGCAATATCGTTATCTGTGGTATTGAATTGAGCATGTATGAGCTGAATGCTCTAGGACAGTGATTACGAAGAGCTTCCCGAGCTGATTTTCTTTCGGTTGTTGAGCGGATTGTGATCTGTGTAGTTGTTTTTGGGTTGTAAGATACCCCAGGGACGGTTGCAAGCTTCGCGACCGGATTGGTGGATCTTGGAGTTTCTGTCGTGATTTCTCCACCATGTTCGGTAGTTACTAGACTTCTGTCCGCCATCATTGTCTTCAACTTGCGCGAGCTATTCAGGCATGTGTGTTATCTGTTCGACCAGTGTGCTCAGTTGAAGTACCATTGGTAAGAAGATGCTAGGTACAGATGGAGCATGTACTTACAAATTTCGTAGAGTCTGATTTATGTGTTATGTGTTTTGAATGCAGTGTGTTGTTGCTTGTGTTTACATATTGTTATGTGATTTCATTGTTATGTCATGGCATCGAGCATATGCATTCATTTTGGACCTTGAGATCCGCTTGGCAGAATTTTGAATTGTATTCCGTTGTACCTTGTGGATTCGTGGAGTGGTGTTTGACATAGCACACTCACGAGGAGAGCATTGAGGATGTACCGGGTCACTCCCGCCTCCTCAGATGTTGTGGCTGGAAGCTTGGTGACACTACTACAAAACAGGTAATAGACAAAGGATAAAATCCGTTGTCTATTAGGAAAGACGACCGTGTTGTTAAAAATCTCGGTTAACCACAACGGATAAAATACGTTGTTTGAACGTATAACAACGGACAAAATCCATTGTAAAAGTAAGTTAAACCGTTGTCGTCTGTGAATTTAAATCGTTGTTATATCAATACGATATTTTTCTCGATAATACAAATTTGTAGTATATTAATTATAATGATATGAATTAAATATTATTAATTTATATATATACAAATATTAGGAATTTCAATTAAGTATACAAAAAAAAAATATGATGAAATTCTATTCAATTGGCCAGATAATGGAAAATTACAATGTTATTACCACAAAATCGCGATCTGAACATTCAGCTATAGAAACAGCAGCAATTCTAAAACATCATGGCCAAAATAAATCCGAATTTCATAATTGAAGATTAGACTTCTCCAAGCACTGAGTAAAGGAAAAATGATAAACTGCTGGTATTAAAAAAACCATTAAGATAAAATTGACAGCAAGCTTCTACAAATAGATTTACCTTCAGAATATATAAATACTTCTGACCTTCACAAACAAGTGCTTCACACATATGCTGCTGAATCCAACATACTCAAGTTATATACTTTGGTCAGATTTGGTGAAGCCTTGCTTTGACAAAACCGAAACAGGAGGAACCACAATGTTGCACCTGACATTCAATATTTTCCAGATTAACATATGTAACACACATAGGATTCAACATATAGATACAGCACAATATCATAATGAAACAATATTTTGAATGTTTACTGTCAGGTCCGGTGCAACAAATTAGAGATTAAGCATGAAATTAACCACAAAATACGGAAGGCGCTACCGGAGCTGAAGAACAAACTAGCCGAAAATCGCGAAAAGTAAATACGCCTTGTCTATGCCGCGCTCACTCTTCCAGCCAACCAACGGCTCCAAAAGCGGTATGGAAAGAACGATCTTGAGGAGAGGAACTCAACGCTATCCGACATGCTCCAAGCTGAGATGTCTACCATCGGCAATAGGAGATGATAGGGTTCGGTGAACAGTAAGGGTTTCGCGACGGGGTAAGGTTCGCTCTCGAGAGAGAAAATACGCTAAGAGTTGGGATTGAATGACATGCACACAGTCAAAGTCAATATATATACTCAAATCCCGTGATCTGATCTACAGTGCCACCGACCAGCTCGGATCACACTCGCATAGATTACACTCTCAGGACAGCTTACACCCTCACTGCTCTGCTCACACTCGCCAAACAGTTCGCACTCACATATCACCTCACGCACTCAGCTCGGCTCACAGCATAGGCCAGATAACTACGAACGGCTCTCATCCAAGCTGAAGACAGCAAACAGCACTGGCCTACACAGGACGAAAGTACCAGCTTACGCCTAAGCTGATACCACTAAGTGACGTAGCACAACACTCGCGATCTGAACATTCAGCTCAGAGCACCCAGAATATCCCTAAGCTGAATCTATCTAAGACTCCAGTTCGCATCAGCTACGCTACACGGCGCCTCCAGAGCTGCTCATTCCTAAGCTGTTTTCCCCAGAAGCTCGTGACTGGTCTAATAACTACGAACTGCTCCAATCCAAGCTGAAGACAGTAAACAACAATGGCCTACACAAGACGCTACTACTAGCTTACGTCTAAGCTGATACCACTAAGCGACGCAACACAACACTCGCGATCTGAAAATTCAACTCAGGGCACCAAGAACATCCCTAAGCTGAATCCAAATAAGACTCCAGTTTGCATCAGCTACGCTGTCGGCGCCTCCTAGAAATTCTCATTCCTAAGCTATTTTCCTCAGAAACAGCTCGTGACTGGTCTTATAACTATAAACTGCTCTCATCCAAGATGAAGACAGCAAACAACAGGACGCTACTACCAGCTTACGCCTAAGCTGATACAACTAAGCGACGCAGCACAACACTCGCTATCTGAACATTTAGGTCAGGGCACCCACAACATCCCTAAGCTGAATCCAGCTAAGACTCAAGTTTGCATCAGCTACGCTGCACAACGCCTCCCAGAGCTGCTCAATCCTAAGCTATTTCCCCAGAACACGCTCCATCGACTGGTACTGATGACTACGAACTGACTCTCAATCCAAGCTGAAGACAGCAAACAACACTAGGCCTACATAGGACGCTACTACCACGATTACGCCTAACGATGATACCACTAAGCGACGCAGCACAACACTCGCGATCTGAACATTCAGCTCAGGGCACCTAGAACATCCCTAAGCTGAATCCAGCTAAGACTCCAATTCACATTGGCTACGCTACACAGAGCCTCCCAGAGCTGCTCACTCCTAAGCTGATTTCCCCGGAAAAAGCTCGCAACAAAAACCAGCGTAGCACCCAACTATGCAGTTCAGCTCAGAACCGTTCCTCACAGATCAGCTAAAATTCTAGCTCCTAATAGCTTATGGTCATACAGCAAAATCCCCAAGTTGTTCGCTACTACGCTGTTATATCCAAAACAGCTTAAGACTGGAAGACTTGCTCCACACTCAACGAAGCATGCAGTTCTGCCTATCTTTGATTTCTTGACACTTTCACTTCCACCTGGACCAAATTCAGCTCTGCATCTCTTGCCACCACTACCCATATCACTTAAAATCACTCAATGGTAAAGCTTTTCAAACCACAGTAGCTCAAATCCACCAACTATATTTAAAATCTTCTTGAAAAATTTTAAGATTAATTGAAAAGTTTTAAGATCGATTCGGATCACTAATTCATGTTGCTTACGCGTTTCTAAGCAATTTTCTTCAAACTAGCAGCCATTAATTAACTATGCGTCTCTAAATACACAAGTGACCAGTCATGTGTGTTAGGAAGGAACCTTAAAGGAAAGAAATCGGCAAGAAGCTTCAGCCAAAAAAGTACCTTAATGATGACCAGCAGCTCTCCTCTTTCCCGAAGCTTCAGCCAAGAAATTCCAAAGTTAGCTAAACACACCAGCTTCAATTTCAAAGTTAAAACATACGAACAGGCAAGATCCGATCAAAAGAGGGTTCTGTTAGTGACCAATTAAACGAATCGAAGGAGAAAATTCAGAGACGACCAAAAAAGGGCTAGCAAGGAAGAAAGAGGAATACTACGTAGAAAGCTTGCAACGATTTTGGAATACATGTCATGCTCAAACAACAACGGATTGAATGAAACTATTGTCATTGGCTTTAAAAACACGCTCAATGACAACTGTTGTTACAACACCGTTGTTGTTTCCCGACATCATTTTTAAAAAACTGGCTCAATGACAACGACTTTCATATAACCGTTGTCGTTCAAAAACAATACCATAAGACATCAGATTTTTTAATAATCGTTATTGTTTTGGTACAAAATGCACTCATCGGCAATGAATTTCACCAAACACGTTGTTATAAATTAAAAAAAAAGGTTCTATATGAATCCGTTGTCCATTGCGAATTATTAAAGGTCATTTTTCTTTTTGTAGTAGTGTGATGAGGGTTGTGATGGCACCCTCCGTTTTTTCTTTCCGCGAGGATGCATAGGGTAGCTCCCACCCCTTAGACGATGGAACCATCTTCGTCATTGCTTCAGTTGAGGACACACCGGGTAGCTCCCCTCCCCACAACGATGTTGCCACCTTGTTGATGATCACTTCCGCTTGGCCCTCGGTCTTGGTAACATTTATTCTTACTAGCAGACACGCATTGCATAGCATGTAGCATATATCATTCGTGCTTTATTTGCTATTTTATAGTGCTCTATGTACTGGGGTTTAACCCCTTCCATTTGGTACTGCTTTTGTGACACCCAAACCCAATGGGGCCACGAGAATTGGAGTAAACAAAAATTTTCGAATAAAAGAAGGGCTAAAAGAAGATTTGTTATAAGCTGCATCTCTTATAACTCAAAGGAAAACAAGACACAAAACAATTCGAAATGTTCAGCAGATACTCAATACGCGCGCTACTGCTAAAACATATGCGGAAAACAGGGTATTTCATATAACTTTGCAAATGCGGTTTACAACAGCTGTTATTTGAGATAAATATACAACCATTGCTACTGATTTAATACAGCACAACCTAATCAAAACAATACAACTACGACACGGAAAACGTAGGCCTTGGATTTTTGTGACACCCAAACCCAATGGGGCCACGAGAATTGGAGTAAACAAAAATTTTCGAATAAAAGAAGGGCTAAAAGAAGATTTGTTATAAGCTGCATCTCTTATAACTCAAAGGAACGAAACACAAAACAAATCAAAAATCAGCAGATACTCAAATGTGCGCGCTACTGCTAAAACATATGCGGAAAACAGGGTATTTTCATATAATTTGCAAATGCGGTTTACAACAGCTGTTATTTGAGATAAATATACAACCATTGCTACTGATTTAATACAGCACAACCTAATCAAAACAATACAACTACGACACGGAAAACGTAGGCCTTGGATAAACACAACGCCACCCATCTGCTGATTCAAGTTCCACCTGCTGTTCCTCCATCAGCTGTCGTACCTGCACCATTTTAAAAGCTAGTGAGCCTAAAGGCTCAGCAAGTAAAATCTGAGTAGTAACAATTTCATAAAACGCAGGCAGACATCTGTACAATGCATATGTTAAGGAACTTCCATAAACACTGTTCTTTTCGTAAACAGTTCAATAAACATTTCAATGGCAGAAACAGGGGAAGATAGCCCAGTTTCTCATTTCCTTAAATTCCATTTTTCAGTTGATCATGGCATATAAGTTCTATTTGGTCCGTGTTGCACTTTGATCAAAATGACT
>KQ988205.1:72047-117143 GCA_001598015.1 Dorcoceras hygrometricum
AACGACGTCGTTAGCACATCAATCAGTCGCAAGGAAAAGTGCTAACACGATTATATAAGTGAATAGTACCAGTCGCGAGACTAGTACCTGCTGGAATAAGCAGTACTTAAAGCAACTGCTGAATTTAAAAGCACAATGCAGCTGCTGATTTCTAATCAAAGGAAAGCAACTGCTGATACTAAATAAAGAAAGATGCATCTGCTGAAATTTACAAAGAACTTTTGTAATATCAAAACAACGATCGCGCTACCAGCTGTTGCCTATTAAACCAGACTTTATACTGATCTAACTAGCACTGCTGATTACACAAATCATCAAATCTTGATATTAACAGAGAGAGAGGAAAACATTCATAAACATTAAAACATACAGCTGCTGAATCTTAACAAGTAGATACAGCTGTTGAATACATAACTCTTCATCTGTAATATCAAAACAACAACGATGCTATCAGCTGCTGCCTATCAAACCATACCAATGATTCGACCAGCAACTACCAATTACACAGTTATCCAATTCTAATATTACAGCTACTTCAAGAAGAACTTTCCTAACATTTCTGGAAATGAATTCGAATCCTCAGTTCATATAAAACTTCATAAACTTTCTGAAAAACATACTGGAAGCATCATAAACATTAAAAACATCATTTTCGAACCCCTCTTTCTTTCCTTTTCATGTCTAAATCATTTCAAACATGAACTTTAAACATTTCAACAATAAACAGGCAAACAGATCCATTAAAACACATTATATGCTTCAAATGGTGTAGAAAGAGATCAGCTTTTACGTGCCTTGATTTAAAGTTTTGCAACAACAGCAATTTCCTGCAGGAATCCTCCCCTTGAGCAACGCACGATCCTTTCTTAAATTCCTTTGAAGAACACTTTAAACTTTTCTTTGCAAATGATAAAAGTCTTACTTTGAAAACAGGTTTTTATATGAAAGGGATTAGTGGCGAGCTACTTGTAAAATCAAGCATGACACACTCCTAAAAGTTAGTAAAATTCCCTTCATAGTATTTTAATTTATAAAACACCAAACCCTTTTCAAAAGAAATCATTTTACCTCCTTAAAACATTTTACAATCCATTTCAAACCAACTTGTGCATTGCTCTTTGGAGTTTTCTGCTGAAATGAGCTGCAGCGCACCATCACCTGCTGAAATCAATAACTCAGCAGATTCATAATATTTAAAATTGCCAATTGGCCCATATGATTTATAAAATACATAAATGTGGTCCTATGGATTTTGGTTGTGCATTGCTCTTTGGAGTTTCCTGCTGAAATGAGCTGCAGCGCATCCTCACCTGCTGAAATCAATAACTCAGCAGATTCATAATATTTAAAATTGCCAATTGGCCCATATGATTTATAAAATACATAAATGTGGTCCTATGGATTTTGGGGCGTCACAGCTTTGGTGTTGTTGACCATTGTAGGTTATCCAGGTGGTTCAGTTGCACTAGGTTGAGCGCTAGTGGAGCCCCATAGGGTGATGATCAAGTGTCCAAGTTATGTTTATATTACTTTTTGTTCTTGCTATATGTCGACTTGATGTTTATGTTTCTAATTATCAAGTCTCTTTCAGGTGATAGACTGATATCGTGGTTCAGTAAGAAGCAAACATCCATAGCCACGTCTACAGTTGAAGCAGAATATTTAGCAGCTCGGAGCTGCTATGCTCCGATTTTATGAATTCAGCAATACTTAGAGACTATGTAGTTCATGCCGTCGAATCATCTATTTTCTGCGAGAATACAAGTGCAATTGCGATCATTTAAAATTCCATAGATCCAAGCATAATTGACATCAGACATCATTTCATAAGAGACAATGTACTGAAGAATGGCATCCAGCAGGAGCATGTATCAATAGATCGGAAGTAGCTGATATCTTCAGGAAGCCTCTGTGACGTTAAGTTTTCTTATTTAGAGACATATTGGGTCTCTTAGATATGTCATAGTTCTGTTCGCACTTAGTCAGGGGAACAAATTTAGTTTTCAAACGGATAAGAACAAAGTCTACAGGCTGTTGCCATGCTAATCTGATCAGCTTATACACCTATACTATAGATCTTATCACGGTGTTTTAGCTCAAGTAATGAAGAGATAGAAAAATATCAGGAATCTCCATATTCCAAATCAGGAGGTAACAAGGATTTATCGATGATTCTTGCTTCACAAGTACCCTAGATAGTCCTTCTATCAATTCAGATCCATAAGTTCAGCGCTTATCTAAGGTAGTTGACCCTATGAGTTCTGAAGTGAGAAAACTACGAACAGATCAGCAAAATATGCTACTTGATATACATAAATTCAAAGGTAGATTATTCTCACAGATGAGTGCTCTAGAAGAGTCTATCAAATGGACTCAATATTCACTATAGCTCGATCGAGTGAAGGAGATTTGAGACAACAAGAAGGAAGTTGTGATGAGATGGTTACACTCAGTTTCAAATTGCTGAAGTTGTAGAGTGCTTAAAAGGGCATGATGCCAAAAAGGGGAAAAGTAGTAAAGGGAAGAGGCAAAAGAATAAGAGCAGTTATGTTGAAGAATAAGAGAAGTTCGATTGATTTATTCTGCAAAGTTCAGTTTTCAGAGTTCATCGGAAACCAGATTGCAATTTCAAGTGCAGATCAGAAACTAGATTAGGACTTAATCTTGGGAACATGAATCCGACTGGGACTTCAACTTGGATCAGATAAAATCATGATGATGCAGATCTTCTTTATGTTATCATTGAATGCTTGAATCAAGACTTGTTCTAGAATATCATAGAAAGTGGTTCAATTTAAGACAAATTGTTTTACGTTTTCTAGTCTAGCTTTTGTCATCACCAAAAATGGAAATTTTTTTGAGAAAAATATTCTAAGTTTTGGTGAGATAAAATCAGCTCGGAGGTTAGTAGATGAACTGAGGATGCATCGGGTCGCTCCCACCCCCTCAGTTGGTTTTGGTCCAGGTAGGTGGTGGAGTGTAGTTGTAGTGCACCTTCGTTTGCCGTCGTGGCCGGACGGGTAGCTCTCATTACTCTCGACGATGAGACACATTTATTTTCAGTTGGGAATACTTGAGTAGCTCCGGAATTCTCGATGATGTTGCCACATGTTGCTATTGACCGTTTTTGTTTGGTCTCCGATCTTGGTATCCGTTATTTCCTGTTATCGGACATGCATTTCATAGCACGTTGCATATGTCACGCATACTCCGTTTGTTTTTTATGTTGATCTCTGTACTGGGGTTTGACCCCTTCTCTTTGGGGCTGTATTGGTTGTGTTGTGGACTTTGTAGGTTATCCACGTGGATCACCTGTGCCAGGTAGAGCATCAACTAGTGGAGCCCCTTATGAGTTGATCGAGTATCACAGTTATTGTATATATATATGTATTATTGAGTCAATACCAGGGGATGTCCTGCGTAGTTGTTGAAATTGCTATGAATTGATATTGTTCCTATTGGGATTTTTATACATATTGTCATTGACTGGGAGATTGGATGTTGTTTACTATCTGGCTTTTTGCATGTACTGTGAGCAGGTTAACTCTACATGTGTTTGTAAACCATTTTAAAAGAACTAATATCTATATTTTGAGTATTCAAAGATTTTTACTCGCTATTGTTGTATCAGGCCAATAGAAAATTTTTAATCCGTTTTTAAGCTTCCGTGTTTTAATGCTAATTGTATGCTTAATCTGGATTATGAGCACCGGACCTGACACATGAGACTCAAGAAAATACACTTCAGGATATATTTTCTTCCTAGCCGGTGGAGCTGTATCTTGGAGAAGTGCAAAGCAATCTTTGACTGCTACTTTCACTATGGATGCTGAGTTCGTATCTTGTTTTGAGACCACCTTACATGGTGTATGGATGAATAGTCTCATTTCTGGGCTTAGAGTTGTGGATTCCATTTCTAGGCCATTGAGGGTATTCTATGACAATTCAGCTGCTATCTTCATAACTAAAAACAATAAAAGTGGGAGTCGAAGAAGCACATAGACATAAAGTACTTAACCAGAAGAAAACGAGTAAAAAATAAGACAGTGGTCATTGAACACATTAGCACTGAATTGATGATTACCGATCCTTTGACTAAGGGCATTCCACCGCAAAAATTTAAGGATCATGTAGACATAATGAGACTTGGTTCTCCTATGTAATTATTGTTGTAAGAACAATTTCAGTTTTTATAAATTCTATTATGATATTTCTCATATTTTGTGTACACATTCATTACTTGATAAATATCACTAAAGTTGGACCTTGAATAAACATGAGATTTATTCATTTAGTTTTATCTGTGGAGAAACATAATGCATCGTGATACATGGAAGATAATACTCGATCTTAGGGGGCATATTACCATGATTCATGTATTTCGTTTACTCTTTTTGTGATGATAAGATACATATGTGCCAAGTGGGAGACTATCAGAAATATTTCTATCCGGATACCAAAAATATTATCTCATTAAGTGGTACACATATATTTTTTATTAAGATTTGATCATACACATCCTTTCACCTTTATTGGCCAAATTTTGAAAATTTAGATGTGGACAATCTATAAGATTTTAATCAATAAAAATATCTAAAGATGTATCTTATCGAATTTGTCGCAATCTTGATAGATTTGTTGGCATCACAAATCATATATAAATAGTGGTGCTGGGTCTCTAAGCACATACAACTAAAATTATTCACACCATCTATCGTGAGACCTGGAGTGATTAGAAGACTCTGTAGCAATTTTACTTCGTTGTTCGTGCTGTTCAATGTTCCGCATCAAAATCAATAGCCGGAGGTAATTTTCTTGATCCGTTTTCTATATTTAGTATCATATTATTTGGTTAAATATGATTTAAAATCTTACACTTAGCAACTTGAATTTAACATGTTTAAGATGTTCGATTATCTAAGTAAAATAGGCATCAAGTGTGAACCATTTTAATAGAAGAATCCACACTCCAAGAATATATGCTAAAGCCACCGAGGAGTAAAAGTATCTTTAACTTTATTCTCCTGTATTAAACTTCTCCGCAGTAGGAAAGCGAAATTATAGAAAATGGATTGGGTTCATACTAAGAGAAGGGGTCCCGAATGGAAACAAGGCTGGACTGATCAAACCTTGGCTTGCATCTCCGCCCCACCGCTTCCACTCCTGGCTGTTCTCGCTATCGTCATCTTCTTGTTGTCGTTGTCTCAATACTCTACCTACAAAGAGCATGTACAAAATAGTGTGACAAGTTTCAAGTTGTTGCTCTTCTTGGTGCCTGTTATCCTGATAGTTTTCATGCGTTCGAGGTTGCTATCCGGTGGAGGATTTGATTTGTCAAAGTCGCGCCCCGGACGTGAAGTGAGGCGGGAGTTCGCCCGTGGAATGGCCGGATTCCCATGGGGCATCGCGGTGCTGGTGGTGGTGTTGCTTGTGCTGGTGTCGTACCAGTCGTCGTTTGAGTCCAAATGGTTTCCCTTTGGCGGATCTGATTAATTATTCAAGTACAAAAGGTTTCATTTGGTTATGTTCTTACTAAGACATGCTATATATAATTCACCTAAAATACATCCTTATATGTCTCAATTCAGGCATCAACTGTATTCAAGTGGATAGGCAGTAAATCCCTTCTAATGTAGAAAATATATGCTCATATGCAAAGGTAAATAAATTAATGTTTATAAATGATGTCGCTTGATGATTCTTCCATATTTAAAATTTCCTTAGTCAGTACTCTCTCTGACAAATTAGATTAAGATAATTATTGAAAGAGAAATGTCATTAAAAAAAATAATTCTTAAATATTTATTTAGGATAGTTTAAAAAGAAGCGTAAATTATATAATTGAGATTAAGGAATAGATAATTGGGGATTTGTTAGCCATCAATCTAAATCTTAAATATATGGCGAAATAAAAAAATTGATATCCTTTTCTAATATATGGAGAGCGTTTAGATAATGTAATATAAGGTGGGCGGCTGCATCTGTATTCTTAATCGAAGATGATTCATGAAAACAATTAGTCGGTAGCTCTTTTCAACTTCATCTTGCTGGCCCAAAAATGATTCTTTGATTTAGTTGATTCATTAATTATGAACTTTAAATATTTCTCATGTCCATGTCAAAAAAAAATAATAATAATAGACCCAAAGTGTGCCTACTTCACATGATTATTGAATGAAAGTTAATAATCTTTGATATTGAAATGGCAGGAGAGCAAGAAAATGTAAAGAAAAGTCTTATATTTATAGTTGGCTTGTTAGAGAGTGATTTAACATTTTATATTTATAGTTGGCTTGTTAGAGAGTGATTTAACATTTGAATTTTTTTTATTAAAGAGATACAAGCAAAGAAAACTCATTTTGAAAAACTATAAAATGTTTACTTCTCAAAATAAAAATTTGACCAAGTTGGTGAAATAAAACGTTTAAATAATATCCGTGATAATGATTCTTCTTACAAATATTTTCTCGAAGAACTCAATCCAATATGATTTATCTGATTAACATAGTTTCCGGATATCCCGAACTCCATTAAAAAAAATGGGTGTACAAATCATTATACCAGTCCACGTTGAAAGAAGTATTAAATTGCTGAAGAAGCAAGCGTGTCTCTTCCAGGTGGTTTTTCACGGAAATAAACAAACCATATTGTTTATTTAAATTAAAGAAAATAAAACCGTCGCTGCGGCGGACAACATAATTGCGTGTGCGTGTCCTATCCTGCATAAATTTACGAGAGACATTATGATGATGACCAACAATACGTATCATATTCAACAACCAAAAAGCACAATTTCAAAAAGAATACCAAACATGTTGGCTCGATGACAATATATTTTTATTACAGGACTAAAGTCAAATATTGTGATTTTTGGAAAAATCTCATATAAGTTAAGTAACTAATAAATTAAAATATTAATTAATTTCAAAATCTATGAATTTAGGAATTTTCACATGCATAGATTTCTAGTACTACAGAAAACATAAAATAAATATTTCGGAGCAACGAGACACTTATGAGGGAGAAACTAAATAATTGGTTTAATCCATTCCGTGGTTCGAATAAATGTGAAGTGATCCTGTCGGGTCTATATTTTTCTGTTTAATTCTTCAATTTAAATTTCTAATCTTGATTTATATTTTTTAAACCTAAAACGTATTGAAATGTTTAAATAAAATATTTTTCTTTCTATTCCTAGGCTTTAATTCGATCTCTAATTTAATAATCGTGGGCAAAATATGCAAGATTTGTTGATTAGGAGTCCATGGCCATGAAATCCGCATCTTGTTTCATGGTAATAGCATATCATTGATAGAAGTCTTTTATTGTGGACCAAATGGATTTAAAATTGACAAAATGGAGGAGAAAGCATCTTAATAATGTTTCAAGTGCATACAAGCAATTAACCAAAATAAGTTTCGTTTGAAATTGTGTGATTAAGTATCATCTTGTGAAATTTTAATTATCAGACTGATGGAATATTGTAATATTTGTCTTGTATTTTGTTTTTGTTTTTATTTTGATCCTTAATAAGTTTAAGTCTTGCTGTGCTGTATTCGTAAGACAATTGCAATCCCTTTTTGAGTTTTCCATGTGGTGCGGAAAGCGTGAGTATCCATGTAAAGAGAAACCAAATTTTAAAAATTAATGACAATTGGCATAAAATTAGAAATTAAAGAACTTGAACTTGATTAGTTCATCCCTTAACATCAATAAACCTTCATACTTGATTAATATTTCACTATGATATGATATACTAACAAAATCATCCAAAATTTACAGCCACCTTTCCATAGTTTTGACTAATTAATTAACAGTACTGGCACTCATATAAACCAACTACCAAGAAAAGTAGACTGATACTGCATGAGAACAAGCAACAGCACGATCACCGCCGCCACGCCCCACGGCGAGCTGCCACCCTCCGACGGCTGGAGGTACGACGCAATCTGCCGCCTCTCCCACGGAGACCTGCCGTAGAACCACCAGTCCGAGCTGTCAAAACTCGACAGCAACTTCACGGCAAACACCAGGACCAGTGTGACTGCAATCAGCACCCATCCCATGTTCTCCTGTGTGGATTCCACCACAGATTCGTAGGAGACATACCATTGGAGGCCGAGGAAGACGAAGATGAGGGCCAAGATAAATAGGACTGGATATGGTGGAGGATTCAAAGAGAAGACATCTAAGATTGAAGAGGCTGTGTTCCTTCTTTGGTAATACATGATGATGAGTTGATATAATTTGATCACACAATTAAATGACAGACATGTTTTTGTGGACTAATTCTATGGTAGTTGAGATGGGTGGCCTAACTTTTTATAGCACTCGACGGACTTCTTTTTTCAATGGTCGTTTTCATATGATTTAAAAAAATACATAATTGTTTAGAGTTATATTACTGTAACTTGAAAGTATAGTTTTTTAATGATTAGATAGTATGAAATTATCCACTCTATAGCAAAATTTTGACAATAAATCCTGTGGATGTGTAGTCCTTTGATGGCCGATCCTTTATTTAGTATTAGGGCTCAGCCCAAACCTTTTGTTTCCCAGTGCTGCTATCAGTCCCACTCCTTTAGTGAGCCCAAGCCCACCAAACTTTCATCTGAACCGTATCTATATATATATATATATATATATACCTATGTGGACAGCTGATGATGCACTACTCACCTCCCTTCTTCTTTCTGTGAAACTCTAGTTCTCTCGCCGCCTCCTCCTCTTATTCTTCTTCGATCTTTTCTGTTCTCTGAGTCATTTCTGAGGGTTCGTGCAAGATCTCAATGAGGGGATCTCCGATTTGTTCAGATCTGGACCTCTGGTTCAGACCGTGTGAACGATTGGGTTCTTTAGGATTAGGATTTTTGGTGTTTGAAGGCCACCTGAGTTTGCTCTGGTGAGCCACTGGGTTGGGGTCAGGCGAGGGCCCTTCGTGTCTCTCCCTTGTGTGAGTCCTTGTGCTCTTTCCAGTGAGGTCCGTGCTTCGGGTGATTTTTAGACTCAGTGTCTGAGCCAACTCAAGATCTATTGTTGATCTTGTATATTTTACGTGTTGCCTTTACCGTGTGTTGTATATTTTACGTGTTGCCTTTGTGACCTCTTGTGTTCTTCGGGTCTTCTTTGTAACAGGTACATATGGTATCAGAGTCTATGTTTAGGCCTGGTACCCGATCTATCGGTACTGAGGTGTTCGTTCGTAGGGAGGCTGAATACCTGTGCTATGGAGCCTAAACCCCAGAGCATTGGCCTTTGGGTTATAAGTTGTAAAGCCCCAAAAATCCTTAGGACCATGATATGCATATTGTTTATTTAAAATGGCATTTCTAAAATATGTTATGCATTGTTGAAATTAATTGATTTCAGAAAATAGTGTGACGTAGCAGGTTCTAGCGGATGACTCCAAGGGTGATGCACGAGCTAGTTTAATTGAAATGGATTGAAAATATCTTTAAGGAGGTAAAATGATTTCTTTTGGAAAAGGTTTGGTACATTACAAATTAAAATGGTTAGAAGGGAGTTTTATTAAAATACTGCAACTTGTTTAAAGTGTGTCATGCTAAATATCACAAGTAGCTTGCCACTAATCCCTTCGGTATTTAAACTTATTTTCAAAGTAAACTCTTTATCAATAGATTTCAGCTGTCGCATTGTTTGAGTTCAGTAGTTGCGACCAGCAGTCGCACTATTTCATGTTCAGCTGTTGCATATTTTATTGTTCATCAGCTGACAGTTTGTTCATCAGTTGATAGTTGTTCATCAGTTGATAGTTTGTTCATCAGCTTATAGTTTGTTCATCAGCTGATAGTTTGTACATCAGCAGACGCATTTCCTAGTAAATTTCCAGCAGTTGCACTTCTTTGTTGAAAATCAGCAGCTGCTTTGTTTTCATAAAATCAGCAGATGCACTGTACATCAGCAGGTGCATTCCTATTGAAATATTTCAGTCGTTGTATTTCTTTCGTAACTTCCAGTTGGTGCACTGTTCACCAGCAGGTGCATTTCTTTTGCTAAAACCAGCAGGTGTATTTCTTTGTTAACACCAGCAGGTGCATTTCTTTTTGCTAAAACCAGCAGGTGTATTTCTTTGTTAACACCAGCAGGTGCATTCCTATTGAATTAATTCAGCAGCTGCATTCCTTTGTTAGAATTCAGCAGTTGCGTTGTCTTCCAAAATTCAGCAGCTGCATTCCTTTTTTAGAATTCAGCAGTTGCGTTGTCTTCCAAAATTCAGCAGCTGCATTCCTTTTTTAGAATTCAGCAGTTGCGTTGTCTTCCAAAATTCAGCAGCTGCATTCCTTTTTTAGAATTCAGCAGTTGCGTTGTCTTCCAAAATTCAGCAGCTGCATTCCTTTTTTAGAATTCAGCAGTTGCGTTGTCTTCCAAAATTCAGCAGCTGCATTCCTTTTTTAGAATTCAGCAGTTGCGTTGTCTTCCAAAATTCAGCAGCTGCATTCCTTTTTTAGAATTCAGCAGTTGCGTTGTCTTCCAAAATTCAGCAGCTGCATTCCTTTTTTAGAATTCAGCAGTTGCGTTGTCTTCCAAAATTCAGCAGCTGCATTCCTTTTTTAGAATTCAGCAGTTGCGTTGTCTTCCAAAATTCAGCAGCTGCATTCCTTTTTTAGAATTCAGCAGTTGCGTTGTCTTCCAAAATTCAGCAGCTGCATTCCTTTTTTAGAATTCAGCAGTTGCGTTGTCTTCCAAAATTCCGCAGACGCATTTCCTAGTAAATTTCCAGCAGTTCACTGTTCATCAGCATATGCATTTTATTGTCAAAATTTCAGCAGTTGCGTCTGGTTTTATATGTGTTAGTGTTCTCTTGCGACTGGTTTTCTTTTCACCAGTTTCATTTCAACGATATGTTTCCAAAGTCGAATTCGATACTCAGTAAAGTTTTACAATGGGAAGCAAATGTTTACAATGCTGGCACCCGATGATTTACAGAAATTTCAAAGAATGTTTAAAAGAAAGGATTGTTAAGGAACAAAATCTATTTTAGATTATGGCATAGATAGTTGACGGTCACCCATTGAAGAAGGGTGAGTAGTCGTCCAGATGTCGGCTGCCCTTTCATATGAGCTATATGCTAGAACGGATTTCCGAAGTCATTTGATCAAGTGCAACACGGACCATGAGGACTTATATGCCATGATCAACTGAAAATGATATTGAAAATGTTAACAATGAGAATCTGGGCTATCATCCTCTGTTTCTGCCATTGAATGTTTATTGAAATGTTTACGAAAATGATATTGTTCATTGAAGTTCCTTAACATATGTATTGAACAGATGTCCACCTGTATATTTGAATTGTTATTACCCAGGTTTTACTTGCTGAGCCCTTAGGCTCACTAGCTTTTAAAATGGTGCAGGTGCGATAACTGATGGAAGAACAGCAGGTGAAAGTTGAACCAGCGGCTGAGTGGTTGTGTTTATCAAGGGTCCAACGTAATCCGTGTCTAGGATAATGTTGTTTTATCTTTTGTAGGATCTGTATTAGATCAATTGCAACGATTGTATGTTCGTATAGAATGACAAACGTTGTAACCGCAATTGCAATATATATATAAGACTTGTTTTTCCGCAAAAAAAAAAATGTTTCCAGCAGTTGGCGCCGTAATTAGTATTGTGTCTGCGTCTGGTTTGTGTTTCGAGTTTTCTTTCAAGTTATATGAGATACAGCCTATAGCGAATTATCTTTTAGCCCTTCTTTTATTCGGAAATTTTTTTATTCACCCCAAACTCGTGACCCCGTGGGTTCGGGCGTCACATAAGTATTCTACTCCTTGTGTGCTTGTAGGTAATCTCGTTTGAGTAGTACCTAGTCACTGGTACTATGTGTGGTAGTATTATCAGGAGGATAATTTTAGTAGGTGTCCAGCTAGCCAACTGTTGGTAGTGAGCTTTGTAACTCTTTTGTAAAATAGTCTTTATTCATTTATATCATCTACATATTACATGACATTCTTTATCTTTGTTTTTAATCCAACAAAACTTGTTGATAAAGACCTTGAATACACTATAGTGTATGTTTAGATATGAGAGTGAGTTTGAATATCATGAAACACATCAAATAGTCATTGCGTATTATAAACGAGTTCTTAGCCAATTGGACAGTCCAAAATAAGGGTAAGGACTGCCCAATTTTGAAACTAGCATCTGCGATACAAAGTACCACGTTTCATTGGTAGGAAAAATGGAGATGCTCTAAGCATGAATGATGGATAATGACCTGATGATCTATCAAACTACTCTCATTCGGACTTTCCAAATAGTCATTTTTTCTAGTGGATTAAGTCTCAGGTCTTGGTTATAATAATTAGTCCTTATGAGAAGTGTTCTATCCATGCAAAGGAGGAGAATCCCAACAAGAAGCTCAAGGCAAGGGCTCATAAGCCGAACAGCTCTGAGGACGTTTTCCACCATTGTCACAAGCCTGGACATTGAAGGAGGAACTGTCGGGATTACCTCGAGCTGCTGCGAACTGTGAAAGATATATTCTACATTGAAAAAAATATGTCTCTTAACTCGACTTCTTGGGTACTTGATACCAGATGTGGATCTCATATCTGCAATGACTTGCAGGTAATGACAAAAAATCGGTCTCTTAAGATGGGTGAGACCCACTTAAGGCTAGGAATGGAGCAAGTATTGCTGCCGTAGCAATTGGAGACGTTTATTTATTTCTTCATTCAAATTTCAAGTTGTTATTAAAGAATGTTTTGTTCGTTCCTGAATTAATAAAGAGCATTATTTCCGTTTCTATGCTTGATAGTGATGGATATTCTTGTCATTTTTCTAATTCGATTTGCAATATTTACAAGAATGAATGTTTGGTTAGAATTGAAGAACGCGAAAATGATCTATACAGCTTAAAATTGAGAGAAGTTCCAACTCACGATGTGGAGAATACTTTGAGTCTGAATCCTTTGAAAGGTTCAAAGAGTTCAACGCAGAAGCTATGCTTGATAGTGATGGATATTCTTGTCATTTTTCTAATTCGATTTGCAATATTTACAAGAATGAATGTTTGGTTAGAATTGAAGAACGCGAAAATGATCTATACAGCTTAAAATTGAGAGAAGTTCCAACTCACGATGTGGAGAATACTTTGAGTCTGAATCCTTTGAAAGGTTCAAAGAGTTCAACGCAGAAGTAGAAAATCAACTGGGAAAAATTATTAAAACACTTCGATCCGATTGAGGTGGAGAATACTTGAGTGCAGAATTTCAAGACTATCTTAAGGAGAATGAGATTCTCTCACAGTGGACCCCTCCGGCCACATCACAACTCAATGGTGTAGCGGAGCGTCGTAATCGAACCTTGATGGACATGGTTCGATCTATGATGAGCTTCACTGAACTTCCTACCTCGTTTTGGGGCTATGCGCTCGAAACACCGGTATTGTTGTTGAACAATGTCCACACCAAGACAGTGGATAAAACTCCATATGAGATATGGATGGGCAAGTCACCCAACTACTCGTACTTGAGGATTTGAGGATGTCCTGCTTACGTGAAGCAGATAGTGGGAAATAAGCTAGATAATAGATCCTTCTTATGCTACTTCGTTGGATATCCAAAGGATTCTATTGGACACTGCTTCTACTATCCCAATGAAACAAAAGTGTTTGTTTATAAAAATGACACCTTTCTAAAGAAAGAATTTTCTACTAGATAGAAAAGGCAAGATAGTAGAACTCAAGGAAGTTCGAGAACCAAATGAAGTATCAAGTGAATCTCCCACACCTCAAGAACCAATCCCTGAAATGGACACAACTAGAAGATCTGAAAGGGTTCCTAGGGCTCCTGTTAGATATGGTTTCCTCCTTGAAAATGATCAAAGTGATCCAACTTTTGGATGTGATCCAAGAACCTTCAAGGAGGCGATTTCTGATGTTGATTCTAATTTGTAGCTTGAAGCAATTCAATCTGAGATAGACTCGATGCATTCGAACCAAGTTTGGACTCTTGTAAATCCTCCTGAAGAAATAGTTCTTATTGGGTGCAAATGGATAAATAAAAGAAAACTTGGGCCTGATGGTAAGGTATTGACCTATAAGACTCGACTGGTCGTAAAAGGTTACACTCAAAGGCAAGGTGTTGACGATGATAAAACTTTTTCACCTGTCATAATGTCAAGTCAATTAGGATCCTATATTCTTGGAATACAGATCTATAGGGATAGATCGAAAATGATAATCAGACTCACCAAAAAAACCTAAATCGATACCATACTTAAGAGGTTTTCTATGGAAGAGTCCAAGAGAGGACACCTACCTATGTGTCATAGGGTCACTCTATCTAAGTCTATGTGTCCAAAGACTGATGAAGAGATAGAGAGCATGAAACGTGTGCCATATGCCTCGACAATAGGTAGTATTATGTATGATATGATCTTGACCAGATCGGAGTCACATATGCTCTTAGCGTCACGAGCCGATACAAAGCCAACCCCCGACCAAATGCATTGGAAGGCTGTGAAAAATATTCTTAAGTACTTACGAAGGACTAAGAATATGTTCATGGTCTATGAGGATGGTGAACTGAAATTGGAAGGCTACACTGGTTCTAACTTCCAATGCGATGTGGATGACTCGAAGTCAACCTCTGAATTTGTATTTATGCGTTGCTTTCTCTTGGAAGAGTTCCAAGTAAGACACCACTGCGGATTCAACCACTGAGTCTAAATACATTGCAGCATCACATGCTGCTGAGGAGGCGTTTAGATGAGAAATTACGTCCAAGATTTGGGCATAATTCCTGAAATGGTTGGTCCAGTCCCGGTGTAATGTGACAACACGTGTGTTGTTTCTCATGCCATGGAGCCCAGGTCTCACCAGTGATCCAAACATATACTGATAAAGTTCCACATTATCCGGGAAATTGTGGGAAGAGGAGATATCTTTGTCGAACGAGTCGCCTCTGCAGACAACATTACTGACCCACTTACGAAACCCTTGCCAGGACCATTGTTTGAAAAACATCGTGAAGCAATTGGACTACGTCTCATGAGTAGTTGGCTATAGGGCAAGTGGGAGATTGTTAGAGTAGGTGCCCAACTAGCCAACTTGTAGCATGTAGGTTCTTGCTGACTCTATGTAAAACGATCTTTATTTATGAAATTCGCATTCTTTTATGATATTCTTTATCTTCATTATTATGATTAATAATTGTTGGATAAATACCTTGAATGCACTATAGTGTATGTTAGATATGATAATGGATTTGATGGCTATCATGAAACACATTTAATAGTCACCGTGTATTCTAAACTAGTTCCTAGTCGATTGGACCGTCCAAAAGAGGATAAGGGCCGCTCGAGCTTGAGACTAGCATCTGCGATGCGAACTACCACGTTTCATTGGTAGGGAACATAGTGATGTTATGAGCATGCAGATGGATAGTGACCTGGTGATATATCGAACTACCCTTGTTCGAACTTTCCAAGTGGTTATCATTTTTTGATTGGATTAAATCCGAGGTCTTGGTTGTACAGATTAGTCCTTACTACTCGAAACTTCATTGAGACTCTACATGATAGGTGACTCACTTTGACCCATTTACCGACTCCGTTGGGGTCATAAGGTGGCGGGATTGGGTGAGGTCCCGATGCATGTAGGAGTCGATGCTTCGTTGTCGAGGATTCACCGCTCGCCCTTGTGCATGGATATCCTATGCTATCTGAGGAGATAATAGTGTGATAAATATCTGGCCAGAGTACTAGATGTACTTTAGGTAAATGGATTTACCTATTAGCACATGTGATGTCGCTATTTGATCTCCAAGATGTATGCATGGCTATCGAATCTCTAGCGACTCTCGATTTATCAATGGTAAATTTGGTCGGGATATTTGAGCTGAAAGGACCATACTGTACGCTAACCTTGACCAACTGGTTCTTGCAGACACTATCAGTTATACCTAGGGGATCATGGGGCGATGTTTCTAGAAGCTTTATCATGATCCGATGGGTAAGTCCGAAAATATGTTTTTGGAGTCACAAAGAGTAGTGAGCCCACGACTAGCTTTGTCTCTGAACCATTGAGGATCACACAAGTACTGTTTCTCAATTTCCGTATGGATATGATACTCAAAGTGTTGATATAGTAGGAGGAAGGTTGGTAGTATGACTTCCTAAAATTAGCTAAGGGGTAGGACTTCTATATTTAGGTAACGAGAGTAAACCTGCCATATATAGATTTATTGGTTCAAAAATTTGATTTTGCATCATATTGATCAGTTTTGAAAACTGAGCACATCGGTGATATCTGATCATCGATCAGATTATGCTGAGACCACAATCGAGGGATTCGAAATGAATGTTGAAAATTTGAGTTGAACTGAATGTTCACTGTTTGAGTTGAACGAATGTTCGCTGTTTTTTTCATCGATCAGATTATGCTGAGACCACAATCGAGGGATTCGAAATGAATGTTGAAAATTTGAGTTGAACTGAATGTTCACTGTTTGAGTTGAACGAATGTTCGCTGTTTTTTCAATTCAAACTCTATCCCTCCATCTATAAATATGGCAATGAGGAGATACTTTCAGAAGAGAGAAAGAAAAACCCCACTTGATTATTGAATCATAACTCTCCTCTCCCCTCCCATCCACTCTCGGCCTCCTCCCACCGCCACCCCCACCGCCACCGTGGCTAGCCATTACTGCCGCGTGCCGACGGACCCCATTTCGATCATCTTGGTGAGGAGATTCCGTTCGTGACAATTCACTGTGCTTTCTAATGCAAGGCAGCGAAGGAATTTGGAATAAATATATATATATATACCAATATTCGGTACACTCGATCGACTCCCTAAGGGACTCCACTAGCTGACGCTCCTTCGGGTACAGCTGAGCCACCTGGGATGGCCTGAAATGGTCACAAACACGACCAAAACAGCCCCAAAGGGAAGGGATCAAACCCCATTGTGAGGACTGTAATTAACATATTTGATTAGTGGCGTGTTATGAGCATATTAGAGAAAGCAACGAGATTTGATTTCGTGAGCTGATTTGATCTGGATTGGAATGTGTTAGTTGGTAGTTAACGATGTTAGAGTAGGTGCCCAACTAGCCAACTTGTGGCGTGTGGGTTCTTGTTGACTCTATGTAAAACGATCTTTATTTATGAAACTCGTATTCTTTTATGGCATTCTTTATCTTCATTATTTTATAATGTTAAAAATTGTGTTGGATAAAGACCTAAAATGCACCATAGTGTATGTTAGATGTGATAGTGGATATGATGGCTATCATGAAACACATCTAATAGTCATTGTGTATTATAAAAGTGTTCCTAGTCGATTGGGCCGTCAAAATGAGGATAAGGCCGCCCGAGTTTGAGACTAGCATCTACGATGTGAAGTACCACATTTCATTGGCAGGAAACATAGTGATGTTCTGAGCATGCAGATGGATAGTGACCTGGTGATCTATCAAACTACCTTCGTTCGGACTTTTCAAGTGGTTATCATTTATCGAGTGGATTAAGTCCGAGGTCTTGGTTGTACAGATTAGCCCTCATTACTCGAAACGTCATTGAGGCTCTACATGATAGGTGCCTCACTTTGACCCATTTACCGACTTAGTTGGGGTCATCAGGTGGCGGGGTTGGGTGAGGTCCCGATGCATGTAGGAGTCGATGCTTCGTGGTCGAGGATTCACCGCTCGCCCTTGTGCATGGATATCCTATGCTATCTGAGGAGATAATAGTGTGACGAATCTCTGGCCAGAGTACTAGATGTGTTTTTGGGTAAATGGGTTTGCCTAATAACATATGCGATGTCACTATTTGATCTCAAAGATGTATGCATGGTTATTGGATCTCTAGCGACTCTCGATTTACCAATGGTCGTTGATTCGATCGGGATATATGAGTTGAAAGGACCGTACTATACGCTAACCATGACCGACTGGTTCTTGCAGGCACTATCAGTGATACCTAGGGGATCATGGGGAGATGTTGCTAGACGCTTTACCATGATCCGATGGGTTAGTCCGAAAATGTCGTTTCGGAGTCACAAATGTTGTGAGCCCACAGCTAGCTGTATCCCTGAACAATTGAGGGTCACACAAGTACTGGTTTCTCAATTCCCGTACGGAAATTAAGCTCAATTTTTGTTGAGTATAGTAGGAGGAAGGATGGAAGTACGACTTCCTAAAATTAAATAGGGTCAAAATACAATTTCCCTAAGTTTGGACTAGTTTGACTATCTTTAAAGCTTATAGGGGCCAAACTGCTATTTTGGATAAGGTGGTCCGAAAAATTGTTTTCACATCATAATGCTCTTGGTTTCTCAATTCCCGTACGGAAATTAAGCTCAATTTTTGTTGAGTATAGTAGGAGGAAGGATGGAAGTACGACTTCCTAAAATTAAATAGGGTCAAAATACAATTTCCCTAAGTTTGGACTAGTTTGACTATCTTTAAAGCTTATAGGGGCCAAACTGCTATTTTGGATAAGGTGGTCCGAAAAATTGTTTTCACATCATAATGCTCTGTTTTGTAAACTGTGTAGATCTGTCCGAGCTGATCGTCCCACAGTGATGGACTTGAAACCAATGTGCACCCTGGGCCTGGTCCCGACCCAAGCCCATTAAGCTGGTTCAAGCCCATGGAAAATCTATAAATAGGGGCACTGGGGTATTCATTTGAAATACACCAGAAGCTCCTCAGCTTATAAATAGTCCGCCGCCATTGCCGCCGCCGCCGTCGCCTGCCGTCGTCTTCGGAATTTGTTCCTATCGTTCCGGCGAGGAGATTTCGTCCATGAAACTTTCGTCGGTTTTCTAGTGCAAACCGACGAAGGAATTGAGATTCCGGTCGTGGACCGAATTAGGAGACCGAAGTCGATCAACCGTTGAAGTGCCAATTTCCTCGTGAAATTGGTAGGAGCCAGGCGCCTAGACGCCAGCAAGGTACTGTTCTGAACATTCTACGAATGTTTTTATTTAATTGTATAGGTGTATTGACCGTTCTCGGGTTCCAATTTTAAAATCTTCCGCTACGCCCGGGTGCGGGATCCGGATCCATCGCTGCGTCAACAGTGGTATCAGAGCTTTGGCTCGGATCTGTCAATACACTATTTCTGCCTGAATTGCATCAGATCTCAGTTTTTCAAAAAAAAAAAAACTTTTTTCAGGCCGCACGCCGCCGCGCCACCGCTTTGCCGTTGCACGCCCGTCGCGCACGACGTGCGCACCCATCGTACGCAAATCGCGACGGGGATCGTAGGATCCTGCACGCATCCGGCACGCACGTTGCGACGGGCGTTGCGTGCCCGTCGCGCACGCCCCGCGCCCACGGGCCGGCCGGTGTTGCGCCCGCTGGTCGCCCCCCGTGCGCGCACGTCGTGCACGGTAGTGCACGCAACTTCCCCCCCACCTGCGCGAACTAGTCGTGCAGTTGGCCGCCCCCAGGCGCACACGTTGCGCACAGGGGCGCGCACAGCGTGCAGCACGATCGCTGCACACGTGCAGGAGGCGACGCACATCCTGTGCGGTGTTTCCGGGACGGAGGTGCGGCGTCGGTTTTAAATTAGGGTTTTTCAGGCCTGTCCCGGGCGGCGGAGGGTTTTTGGGCCAATACTTGCTATTGGGCTTTTTGGTTGGACCAAAATTAATTTTTGAAAATTTTGAGATATTGGACCTAAAATTGTTTTAATCCCAAAATTGATGCAATTAAAATAACAAAATAAAATTTATTTATAAAATATGATTTTATATTTAAAATGTGATTTTGTTGGATAAAATCAAATTTGATTTGATTATTTTATTTATGCCAATTAAATAATTGAATAGGTAATGTTTGGGATGATCTAGAGCCGTGTTCAATGTGTTAGGTGTATGCTAGGTTTTACAATTCTTGGTTGTAATATTTTTGAATTCATTTAAAAGTGGGCCTGGTTTATTGTAACGACCCGGACTTTTCTCAAAGAAAATTTAGAAATTTGGGGTTCGAATTGAAAGACCCAAAATTTTCGATCTTAATAAACATAAAAGTCGTTACTAAATTCTGGACTAAATTGCGAATAAACACAATTCATTTCTGCTGAATGCGGAACAATTGAAACAATGACGTGAGCGGAAGTAAAATCAGCTGCAAGGGTAAACACGTTTCCTAACAAATGAAGGAAATCAGCAGGAAGGGTATATAAAACATGGAACTAAACCCTCTACTGATCTTAAAACACACGCGGAACTGCTATACCAGCTGACAAAATATGAGTTAAAAACTGACCTACCAGCTGATAAAATACAAGTGAACTTGCATATATCTTTACCCCAAAAGTTCATACAGATTTCTACAAAAATGAGGAGCTAGAAAATCTGCTAACATACAAAACTATAACTAAGTTCTGTACATCAAAATCAAAAGCTGAAAAGAACAACTGAAGATGTCCACGATAAACACATCCTCCCTTTCTGATCATCTCCCTCCAGCTCCTACAGCTTATTACCTGCACTTAATGAAAACTAATGAGCCAAAGGCTCAGCAGGTAAATCTGGAATAGCAAAATCATGCAATAGAACTGATACTGAAACTGGAACTGAAAACTGAATACATAATCTGAAATCTGCGTACGCTTTGAAATGAACAAGCGCACTAACATATATCTATATCTGAGAATTCTGATAGAAACTGAAAGCATAAAACATAATCAAATTCTAAAACATTTTCTTTAAACATATTCTGGAGCTGTGACTAAAATCACATTTTTCGCTCTTCTGAAATTATGACAACCCTTTAAACATTTTGGTCCAATTCGCTTGATCAAACTCCTGATATCAGTTTCTAGCACTATGGCTCATGGTGAAGGGATATATAGATCCGTCGACCTATACACCTGATCCTTCCTCTGTTGAAAGGGCATACGGTTCGTCAGCCACACACTCACCCTTCCTCTGGGGACCCTCTTAGTTGTCATAACTTAAAACATTTTCTAAAACATTGTTCTGCTCTTTATTTTCTTTCTAAAAATCTGTTTTCTTTCTCTCTGTACGTTTACTGGTTTTCTCTCGTCTAATGATGTTCAGGAACTATAAATGATTTCTCTGAAAAGCTTACGAAAATGAAAACTGAATAAAAATGCTACTTGAATCTGTCAATTGAATCGAATATAATCTTTGAAATGATTCGGAATTGAATAAGGAATCAAATTCTGAAATTTTGTTATCTGCTGAAGAAAACGAAGAATGAACAGTAACCAATGCCAAACTCTGAAAGAAGCGTGCTCTGTTTTAAACCAAATAATGCATATGAAAACCGAACAATTTTAGTTAAAACAAAGGATCCGATTGGCTTGTAGGAATTGTTTAGACATCTACTGTAATTGCATTCCTGCTAACTGGAAATTTAGCTCTTAAATGATAAAAAGCTAAACAATTACATAAATGAAATCTGAAACTCGATTAATCAAGAGTTGAATATAATAGCATTGTAATCCCTCAATCTCATATCTTTCTAGTTTGTGGCTTCTAAAAGATCTGGTCACTACATTTATGGCCCGTTCCCACCCCTTTAAAATGTATCCCTATTTTTCATGGTTATTTAAATCTAAATATTAGACTTAGTGGGAGGATAATTTTGAAGATGGTGGAGATGATGATCAAAGATATTGAAGACCAAAGACTTGTAAAACTGGAAGCTTATGTAATAGGATTGCATTTGCATACTGCATGTCACCTAGGATTGGACCTAGATCCGTGCCTGGCAACCACGGATCGCATAGCTCTCGCTTATCGATCATCCCAATTATATATGTGATATATATCTGTTGAATCCGCGATTTTAAATTTGATTCAAAATTATTGAGACCAAATTTCAAAATTAAAATCCCTCATTTTAAATTTGATTTAAAATTCATATCAAGATTAAAAAGGTTCATGCTAAAATCATGAAACTAAAGGGAATTTAAATATTGTTTAAAATTTCCTGCCTTCCATCAACAATGGGTGTACGTCGATGCTACCTGCATACATAGCCCGGCTCATATTATTGGGGGGGTTCTGTGTGCCGGAAAGCTGTACACGTCATTGACACTTGCTGTGAGTTGGTTGGAACTCCCTTTAACGTTGGCTCATATTATTGGGGACATTAAGGGGATCGTCCATCACAACTCAACATTGATGGGTCATCTTGACATGTGATAGTAATCGGCGTCATATTATTGGGCCCTTACTGGACGTGAGGTAAATACATGGAGGTTGTACCTGTTTCTCTACCTTTTGAGGGTCATGGTTGGTTGATATTATTCGGGACCATGATTTCTTGATTGGACTCTGTGTACCCACTAAGGAAACTTGCTTTCTCGATTTCATTAGAGGGTGGTGAAATCGTTAAAATACTGAGAGGGTAATTCATAGAACTAAATGACCATGTTTTATGTCTTAGCATTTTTCATGAATAGTTGATAATGCATGTATGTTTTTCTTTTCAGTATAAACTGCTTTGATTATGTCTTCGATGAAAAATCCACTTGCTGCTATACTGGATAGCAACAAGTTCACTGGCTTCCTCAATATTGTCTTGGATTCGGAGAAACTTCTCTACACGCTAGAGAAGAGCCCTCCGAAGGAAGCCCCTGCCGATGTCAGTCCTGAGGAGCTGACAAATCTGAATAAATGGTGGGATGACGAGCTTAAGGTACGGTGCTATATGATGGCATCGATGTCCAACGAAATGCCGCGGCGCTTTGAGAAGACGGTGTATGCTGCTGGCATGCACCTTCATCTCAAGGAACTCTATGGGGAGAACTCTCAGACTGAGAGGTTCGCTACTGTCAAGGAGCTCATGACGAGCCGCATGCGCGAGGGAACTTCGGTCCGTGAGCATGGGGTCCGTGTGATTGGGCTCATTGAGAAGCTAGTAGGCCTTGATATCACACTTCCACATGAGCTGTCTGTGGATCTGCTTCTCCTCTCCCTGCCTGCTACATTCGACCCCTTTGTGGTCAAATTCAACATGAACAAGCTGGAAGACACCCTTGAAGAGGTGGTAAACATGCTTGTCGTGTTTGAGGGGACCATAAAGAGGGACAAACCCGTCCTACTTTTGGGCTCTTCTTCCTCTGTGAAGAAGGGGCCCAAACTCAAGGGAAAGAAGCGTTCTGCCCCTGTCAAGGAGGGAAAGCCCACCAAGAAGCCCAAGGAAAGTGCTTCAAAGCCGAACAAATATGAAGATGTTTTCCACCACTGCCAAAATCCTGGGCACTGGAGGAGGAACTGTAAGGATTACCTCGAGCAGTTGCGAACTGCAAAAGGTATGTTCTACATTGAAATAAATATGTCTCTTAACTCGACTTCTTGGGTACTTGATATCGGATGTGGATCTCATATCTGCAATGACTTGCAGGTGATGACAAGAAGCCGACGTCTTAGAGTGGGTGAGACCCACTTGAGGCTTGGAAACGAAGCAAGGGTTGCGGCCATAGCTATAGGAGATGTTTATTTATTTCTATCTTCAAATTTTAAGTTGTTGTTGAGAAGCGTTTTATTTGTTCCTGAATTAATAAAGAACATCATTTCCGTTTCTATGCTTGATAGTGATGGATACTCTTGTCATTTTGTCAATTCGATTTGAAATATTTACAAGAATTAATGTTTAATTGGAATTGGGGAACGGGAAAACTATCTATACGCCTTAAAATTGATAGAAGTTCCAACTCGCGATGTGGAAACACACACAACAACAATAAAGGAAAAACGATGGTTTGAACCATGCACAACTTTGGCACGCTAGGCTAGGTCATGTTTCCCTAAATAGGATGAATAAGTTGATTAGGAGTGACATGTTTAATATGTCTGATATTAACTCCCTACCAACTTGTGAATCTTGTCGCAATGGAAAAATGACAAAATTGCCCTTCACGGGCAAGCCTGAACGTGCTCAAGGCCTATTGGATTTGATCCATACTGATGTATGTGGCCCACTTAGCATTGGTACAAAGTCCGATCACACCTACTTCATCACCTTTACTGATGATCACTCTAGATATGGGTACTTGTACTTAATAAAGCACAAGTCTGAATCATTTGAAAAGTTCAAAGAATTCAAGGCCGAAGTAGAAAAAAAATTGGGAAGGGGTATTAAAAGACTGCGATCCGATCGAGGTGGAGAATAATTGAGTACCTAGTTTCGAGACTATCTTAAAGAGAATGTGATTCTCTCACAGTGGACCCCTACGGTCACACCATATCTCAACGGTGTAGCGGAGCGTCGTAATCGAACCTTGATGGACATGGTTCGATCTATGATGAGTTTCAATGAACTTCCTGCCTCGTTTTGGGGCTATGCACTTGAAACTATGGTAATGTTGTTGAACAATGTCCATACCAAGGCAGTGGATAAACCTCCATATGAGATATGGATGGGCAAGCCACCAAAGTACTCATACTTGAGGATTTGGGGATGTCCTGCTTACGTGAAGCAGACAGTGGGAGATAAGCTGGATAATAGATCCATCTTATGTTACTTCATTGGGTAGTGAGTCTCCCGCACCTCAAGAGCCAATACTTGAAATGGACACACCTAGGAGATCTGAAAGGGTTCCTAGGGCTCCTGTTAGATATGGTTTCCTCCTTGAAGATGATCAAAGTGATCAAACCATTGGATGTGATCCAAGAACCTTCAAGGAGGTAATTTCCGATGCTGATTCTAATTTGTGGCTTGAAGCAATGCAATCTGAGATTGACTCAATGCATTCAAACCAAGTTTGGACTCTTGTTAATCCTCCCAAAGGAATAGTTTCTATTGGGTGTAAATGGATATACAAGAGAAAACTTGGGCCTGATGGCAAGGTACTGACCTACAAGGCGCGACTGGTCGCGAAAGGTTACACTCAAAGACAAGGTGTTGACTATGATGAAACCTTCTCACCAGTCGCAATGTTCAAGTCAATTAGAATCCTACTAGCCATAGCCGCATGGTACGACTATGAGATATGGCAAATGGATGTGAAAACTACGTTCCTTAATGGAAACATTAACGAAGAGATCTATATGACGCAGCCTAAGGGTTTCACATCTGTAGGAAGTGAGCATAAAGTATGCAAACTTCAGAGATCGATCTACGGTCTCAAACAAGCATCGAGAAGTTGGAACCTGATATTTGATGAAACAATTAAAGAATATGGTTTCATCAAGAATCCCGAGGAGCCATGTGTGTATAAGAAGGTAATTAAAAATTCTGTGACATTCCTTGTACTTTATGTTGATGACATTCTACTCATTGGGAATGATGTAGGAATGCTGCAATCAACTAAAGTATGGTTGTCTAGTAGATTTTTGATGAAGGACATGGGTGAAGCGTCCTATATTCTTGGAATACAGATCTATCGGGATAGATCGAAAAGGATGCTCGGACTCACCCAAGCTACCTACATCGATACCATACTTAAGAGGTTCTCTATGGAAGAGTCCAAGAGAGGACACCTACCTATGTGCCATGGGGTCACTCTATCCAAGTCTATATGTACAAAGACTGATGAGGAGATAGATAGTATGACACGTGTGCCATATGCCTCGGTAATAGGTAGTATTATGTATGGTATGATCTCAACTAGTCCAGATGTCGCATACTCTCTGAGTGTCACGAGCCGCTACCAAGCCAACCCCGACCAAATGCAATGGAAGGTTGTGAAAGATCTTCTTAAGTACTTACGAAGGACTAAGAATATGTTCATAGTCTATGGGGGTGGTGAACTGAAATTGGAAGGCTATACTGATTCAAGCTTCCAATGCGATGTGGATGATTCGAAGCCAACCTTTGGATTTGTATTCATGCTCAATGGTGGTGCTGTATCTTGGAAAAGGTCCAAGCAATACACCATCGCGGATTCAACCACTGAGGCTGAGTAAATTGCGGCATCAGCTTCTGCTAAAGAGGCGGTTTGGATAAAGAATTTCGTCCAAGAGTTGGACGTAATCCCTAAAGCAGTTGGTCCAGTCCCGGTGTAATGTGACAACACAGGTGCCGTTGCGCAAGCAAAGGAACCTAGGTCTCACCAAAGATCCAAACATATACTGAGAAAATATCACATAATCCGGGATATTGTGGCTAGAGGTGACATAGAAGTTGAGAGAGTCGCCTCTGCAGACAACATTGCTGATCCACTTACGAAGCCCTTGCAAGGACCGTTGTTTGAAAAACATCACGAAACAATGGGACTACGTCTGATGAGAAGTTGGATTTAGGGCAAGTGGGAGATTGTTAGAGTAGGTGCCCAACTAGCCAACTTGTGGCGTGTGGGTTCGTGTGGATATGATGGCTATCATGAAACACATCTAATAGTCACTGTGTATTCTAAAATTGTTACTAGTCGATTGGGCCGCCAAAATGAGGATAAGGCCGCCCGAGTTTGAGACTAGCATCTGCGATGTGAAGTACCACGTTTCATTGGTAGGGAACATGATGATGTTCTGAGCATGCAGATGGATAGTGACCTGGTGATCTATCGAACTACCCTCATTCAGACTTTCCAAGTGGTTATCATTTGTCGAGTGGATTAAGTCCGAGGTCTTGGTTGTACAGATTAGCCCTCATTACTTGAAACGTCATTGAGGCTCTACATGATAGGTGCCTCACTTTGACCCGTTTACCGACTCAGTTGGGGTCATCAGATGGCGGGATTGGGTGAGGTCCCGATGCATGTAGGAGTCGATGCTTCATAGTAGAGGATTCATCGCTCGCCCTTGTGCGTGGATATCCTATGCTATCTGAGGAGATAATAGTGTGACAAATCTCTGGCCAGAGTACTAGATGTGTTTTGGGTAAATGGGTTTGCCTAGTAACACATGCGATGTCACTATTTGATCTCCAAGATGTATGCATGGTTATTAGATCTCTAGCGACTCTCGATTTACCAATGGTCGTTGATTCGATCGGGATATATGAGTTGAAAGGACCTTACTATACGCTAACCATGACCGACTAGTTCTTGCAGGCACTATCAGTGATACCTAGGAAATCATGGGGCGATGTTGCTAGACGCTTTACCATGATCCGATGGGTTAGTCTGAAAATGTGGTTTCGGAGTCACAAATGTTGTGAGCCCACGGCTAGCTGTATCCCTAAACCATTGAGGGTCACACAAGTACTGGTTTCTCATCCGTATGGAAATTAAGCTCAATTTGTTGAGTATAGTACGAGGAAGGATGGAAGTGAGACTTCCTAAAATTAAATAGGGTAAAAATGCAATTTCCCTAAGCTTGGACTAGTTTGACTATCCTTAAAGTTTACAAGGGCCAAACTGCTATTTTGGATTAGGTGGTCCGAAAAATTATTTTCACATCATGATGCTCAGTTTTGTAAACTGTGTAGATCGGTCCGATCTGATCGTCGATCGAGATTATGATGGAGCCACAGTGATGGACTTGAAACCAATGTGCACCCTGGGCCTGGGCCCGACCCAAGCCCATTAAGCTGGTTCAAGCCCATGGAAAATCTATAAATAGGGGTCCTGGGGTATTCATTTGAAACATACCAAAACCTCCTCAGTTTATAAATTTCTCCCTTCCTCTCCTCTCCTCCCCGCTGCCGCCGTCGTCGTCGCCGCCCGCCGCCATCGTCGGAATTTGTTCCTATCGTTCCGGCGAGGAGATTCCGACCTTGAAACTTTCGTCGGGTTTTTAGTGCAAACCGGTGAAGGAATTGAGATTCCGGTCGTGGACCGGATTAGGAGGCCGAAGTAGATCAAACGTTGAAGTGCCAATTTCCTCGTGAAATTGGTCGGAGCCAGGCGCCTAGACGCCAGTAAGGTATTGTTATGAATATTCTATGAATGTTTTTATTCAATTGTATAGGTGTATTGACCGTTCCCGGGCTCCAATTTTAAAATCTTCCGCTGCGCCCCGGGAGCGGGATCCGGATCCGCCGCTGCGCCAACAAACGAATTGGTCAAATATAGTAGGTGATTTAGTTCCGAGAGGTATCTCGTGCTGATTAAATTGATAAGGATCTTCGGATTTGATTTAAAAGTGCATCGGGGGTGAATTGTTGAGTAAGGAGAGAATACGTGCTGAGTAGATTTGGTTATCGAGTGTGTATCATGGAGTTCCAATTTGGAAATACCCCGCGCAAGTGAATTAGAAGTGTTATGAGAATCGGTTTGGTTCATAGTTTGAGTAGATCGGTTCGTAGATTTTCAGATTTGAGCAAGATCTGGGTGTCCATATCTGACCCTCGTGTGTTTGAGCGTGTTGTCCTGAGCGGGAGAAGGTATGATGTTGTTTTGGATTACCCGGGTAGACGTGGGTTGAGTATAAGTGATACGGTGTCGTTTTGACGTATACCAGATTTGGCATTGGTTGAGTATGGTTGATGCGACGTCTTAATGAGCATCAGATTTGATGAGAGCTGGACCCCGGTGTGACGTCATTTTGGAAGTAGTCAGATCTTGGGTGGCGAGAGGAAACATATTTGGTTAGCGTAGAGAAGTCAAAGCTGGAATGCTCAGATCTGAGTTTGTCGGTGGCACTGTAGCGTTGACTGGGACTATATATATAGATGTGTTGACCAACACTTAGCGAATTTGAGACCCGACATTTCTTATCTTCTTATTCCCCATAGAGCGTTCGATCTATATCTGTTCTTCAAACCCTACTGTTCATCCGAACACATATCCGGTGATTTTCGTCGATTTACGCCACTGTTGGGAGCAAGATTGATGGCGCTGAGCTCGTCACCTTAAGATCTTTCGATTGATACCAATTTGGAGACTTGGATCGACATGTTGAGGGAGCGGGAAGTAGATGTAGTGTAATATATTCGCGATTTCTGGCCAGTAGTTCTTTCGTTTTTAAGTAGATTTGGGTAAGTGATTTCTTCATGTTCTGGGTTTCGATTAGAGCTAGTTATCTTGTTTAAGATATCGGTTTGGGTTAGGTTGTTGGTAGCACCCAAATCTATTTCAGTATAGTTGTCCCTGAGCTGTTTAGGTATGGTTGAGCAGGTGGTAGCTACGTGCTCGTGCGAGTAGCTTCTGTTAGGTGTTCATCGAGAGCTGTTGGAGCTGTGTTCTCATGTGTGAGCTGCTGGATGTGTACCCTTGCGTGATCTGTTGAGGTAGTAGTTGTACGAGTTTGAGGTACGATGAGCTTATACTAGCAGCTTTGATATAATCATGTTAATATTTCCTGCGTGATGGGAGCTGCTGTGTGGCGTGATCTGCCATTTATATGTGCTAGCTGAAATTGTCTAGCTGTGCAGTTAATTGCTGCTCTCTGTTCTAATTGCCTAGTGTTATTTATTGCGCTATTATGAGCTGTCTGTCTTGCATACACGCATATCATATTGAGCCTATTGATTGATAGTACCAGTATACTGATTCTAATGTTTTTGAGAAAATGAAATGATTGAGGTATCGGGTGGCTACCGTATCCTCGACTCCCTGTCGTGAGGTTTGTCGATGGCTCTGAGGTTCGTTTTGGTAGCTCCCACCCCTCAGCTAGCATGAATGACACCGGTGGGTTGAGATTGAGAAATTAGATTGCAAGCTACCGGTACTGCATGTGAAGGGCATATAACCCATGTTTCCACGTGCGATGTGGCCACTATTTTATTGATTCACTGTCGAGCTTTGGGCGTGGATTATTGTGAGACCTGGATTTGTATTAGAGATTAATTGTTGGAATGTATCGGTTTTTAGAGATTTCTGGTGGTTTGGATCTTTGTTTGTGTGTTTGGTTTGCATTTTCGGGTCTGAAATAGCATTCGGATCAATTCTGGGAGTTTTCGTGTTTTTGAATTTGAAATCTGGTTTTTGGTGAAAGCTGGTTGCATAGTGAAACGCCGTCGTATTGGAGAGATCTGGTAGCGTTTGTAAAAGAAATCAGCAGTTTCCTTAGCGTGAATTTATATCGCGTTGGATACGGTGTCATTTGAATAAGTTGGAGCGACGTCGTTTTGGTGTAGCGTTAGTGTGAGATCTGGTCGCGTGTGTCTGCTGGTTGTCCAGTCGAGGCAGATGTCAACGCGAGTCAACATCACTGTAGCGCGAGGAGGAAACGTCGTCTTTTTGGCTAGCGCTAAGGAACCAGTCGATGCGCATAATTTATTTCCAGATGTCAACGTTGGTCAACGTTCCTGTAGCTCGCGTCTGGTTTTCCTGTAGCTTGCGGCTGGTATTGCGCGAGAGGACCAGATTTGATGATGTGGCAATGCGACACCGTTTTGATTAGTTGCAACGCTGCGTTTTGTATGTTGCTGCTGGTTCCAGCTTTTTGATTTCGAACCTGCGTCTGGATGTCCGCGTTGGATACGGTGTCATTTGAATAAGTTGGAGCGACGCGTTTTGGTGTAGCGTTAGTGTGAGATCTGGTCGCGTGTGTCTGCTGGTTGTCCAGTCGAGGCAGATGTCAACGCGAGTCAACATCACTGTAGCGCGAGGAGGAAACGTCGCTTTTTGGCTAGCGCTAAGGAACCAGTCGATGCGCATAATTTATTTCCAGATGTCAACGTTGGTCAACGTTCCTGTAGCTCGCGTCTGGTTTTCCTGTAGCTTGCGGCTGGTATTGCGCGAGAGGACCAGATTTGATGATGTGGCAATGCGACACCGTTTTGATTAGTTGCAACGCTGCGTTTTGTATGTTGCTGCTGGTTCCAGCTTTTGTATTTCGAACCAGCGTCTGGATGTCCAGCTGCGAGAGATTTGTTGGTTACTGTAGCTAGCGACGGGATGACGTAGGCTATGCGTCGTCGTTTTGTTTAGCGTGGTTTGAGATTTTAGCAGCTGGTTTCTTTGCATCTGCTGATTGTTTGTGCCTGCTGGTTTTTGTCGGTGGATTTGTTTAAAACAGATTTCAGCAGCTACGGGATTTATATATAGGAACACTTGGTCTTCGATTGAGATATCAGATCCCATACTTAGAATATTTTCCCCGACATTCATTCTCTGTGTTTCGAACCCTAGAGCATTGTTCACCGTTGATTTTATCCGGTAGTTCCCATCGTTTTCGGCCGTCGTTTTGGACAATTGAGGTAGCGTTGGACTCCTCTTGCGAAGCTCTATCATTCCATACCACTTTTGGAGGTTAGTGTTCACTGGAGAGAGATCACGAAGCTGCTATCTCCGGCAGTGTGTTTGTGCGCGCAGGTAGCCTTTGGGTTTTAGCTTTGAGATCTCGTTTCTAGTTGTGAATTATCTTCCAGTAAGTTGTTTTGGTAGTAATTGAGTTGGTTGAGCGTGGCTCCCAGCCGTGAGCTTCTGTAATTGGTCGTGAGTTTTGTGCAGCTTTTGAGATTTGTGTGTTGTGTATTTAGCAGGTTGCTATCCAGATTTCTCGAGCCTGTTTTGTAGTAATTGTTGCACAAAAGTAAAAGGTACGGATCTGAGCTTGATATTGCTGGGAATTAGCGTGAGATTGAATGCTAGATGGCTGTTGTGCATTGATGTGGATGTTGCTGTGTGCATACGTGATTTCTGTTGATTGTTTAGCTGCCCTGTTATGCATACATGCATTTCCCATATTGCATTCATATTGTTATTGCAGCCATTGTTCATATCTTGTATTGCTGTTGTTGATTTTTACCAGGATGCGAGGGCGAGCGACAATACCGCACTCTCATCTCCCTGCTGGGATCGTTAGCCACCATGCGGTGTGTGGTTAACTACCACAGTTCATGGGCGAGGCAACGACAGGTTGAGTTGTTTGATGCATCTGGTATTCGGATGTTGCATCACGGCGAGTGGCTCATTACCATACTGTGAACACACCCCGTGGCCACTGTTTTTGCAGATTCTTGGAGCTGTGCTTGAGTCCTTAGCTACCTTGTTGGTTGAGCCTTCCGTTGTTATCCGGTGTCTCATGCATATCATCTGCATTTTATCTTATGCATTCTTTTGCTATATTAGTTGCTCTCCGTACTGGGGTTTGACCCCATGTCCCTCTGGGGCTTGGTTTGTTTCCTTGTTTGTGTTGTTTTCAGGGAACCCAGGTTTTACAGCTGGTTGTGGTTTTAACCCAGCTGGTGGTGCCCCAAGAGGTGGTTAGCGTGTCCCAGTAGCGTATAGCATATTTATATGTATCAGTATTGTTAGCCAGGGGATGTCCTGCGCTTCGTTGTTGTATTATGTTGTAGGAGTCTGATACATGTTATTCTTGTTGTATGCCATACTGTGTTGTTATGGCTTGTAGCCATTTGTTGCTTTGTTGAATTTATAGGCTGGGATAGCTATTTTGAGTATCGCATTATTTTAAATTATATTGTTTTAAACCGTCAGGCCAAAAGCGAAAAAAAAAATTTTACCCACTTTTTGATAAGCTTCCGCATGTGTTTGTATGTTTTACTCTGTTTAGAGCACGAGGCCTGACATTTTTGGTATCAGAGCTTAAGCTGGGATAAGCTCAATTTCTTTGATCTCACTCGAGTCTAGGTACAGTGTTGTGTGTTGCATGTGCTTGGCTATGTGACTACGTGTTGCATACTTCTGTGTTATGTGCTATCTATGCCGTATTTGTTCTGTTTTGCTTGATCTTGTTGAGTGTTTTCGTAGATGCCGCCTAGACGTCGTGGTAGAGGTAGGGGGCAGTTTGAGGAATCAGAAGGACAAAACGAGGATAGGCGTAGTGCTCGCAGCCATACTCGTGTTAGTGAGGAGGAGGAAGTTGGTGATTTGCCTCCCCCGGTGGAGTGGATGGATGTTGTGATCACTCGGTTTCAGAGGATGAACCCTCCAGTCTTCAATGGTGACGTGGCTCCGGAATGTTATTGCTCTTTTCGACCGAGTTCAGTATGATGATGATCTTCGGCTGAGTTTAGTGACTCTCTTGCTTAGGAAGGCCGTAGAGCGCTGGTGGCGAGGTGCTTCGAGTACTTTCCTGGAGACCGGAGTTGGGATCTCTTGGGATAGTTTCTGTACCACCTTCCGGCAGGAGTATGTACCGGAATCTTATGTGAACGCCCGTGAGCGGGAGTTTGATCGTTTGGAGCAGGGCTCCATGTCTGTGAGGGAGTATGCGCGTCGGTTCTCTTCCTTGTTGGCGTACGTTCCCCATGTTTCTGGCCGGGAGAGGGCCAAGCGGACTCGATTTATTGAGGGTTTGAATGATGAGATTTATCAGATGGTGTTGACCAGCAAACTCAAAACGTATGCTGAGGCAGTGGATAGTGCCCTTGATCTCGAGGAGGGCATGCGGAGTCGTAGTGCTCGTCGGCAACAGGCACCGCAGGGTGGTCGTCCTGCCATTCAGGGAGCGCAGTCTTCTTAGTCCTCCCAGTCAGCCAATCAGCCCCAGTAGCAGCAGCAGCCACAGGTGGCTCAGCAGCCTGGCCGTCAGAGGTTTCGACCCCACGGTCAGCAGTTCAAGAAGAAGTCGGGTTCTGGCTCTTCTGATTCTGGCAATTCGAGTAGCAGTGGATCTCGGACTGAGTTTTGTGGCTTTTGCGGTGGGAAGCATCCTTCCATGTAGTGTGTTGGTGTGCAGGGTTCCTGCAACCTTTGTGGTCAGTACGGGCATTTTGCGAGAGTGTGTCCGTCAGCTGGATCACAGCAGACCGCGGCCCAGTATCAGAGTCATGGAGGTCAGTCTAGGGGTCTTTCTTAGCAGTTTCAGCAGCCCCGATTGGGTGAGACTCAGTTTAGGCCGTTTCAGCAGCCTGGCCCTTCGCGCTTTGGGAAGTCGTCTCAACCTTTCTTCTCAGGACCCCAGCATGCTCAGGTTAACGCCATTACGAGGGAGCAGGCCGAGGAGACACCGAGCCGGGTGATTGGAGGTACATGTCTTCTTTGACTTTCCTGCTCGTGTGTTGTTTGACACCGGTGCATCGCATTCGTTTATTTCTGATTCGTTTGTTATTGAGCATGGTCTGTGTACCATTCCTTTGCGCGATGCCGTTTCTGTTTCTACCCCTGGTGGTGTGAGTCTGTTCTCCCAGGAAGTTTTGTTAGATGGTGTGTTGCGGTTTGGTGAGCATGTCCTGTTAGCGAACTTGATCCGTTTGATGCTTTGGGATTTCGATTGCATAGTTGGGATGGATGTGCTGTCCAACTATAGGGCTTCCGTGGACTGCTTCCATGGGATTGTGCGTTTTAGGCCTATGTCTGATGAGAAGTGGGACTTCTACGGCCAGGATTCGCGATCGAAGATTCCATTGGTTTCAGCGATGGAGATGTTTAGCTTGTTGTCTTTGGGGAATGCTGGCTTTATGATCTACGCTTTGGATGCGTCTTCTTCTTCCCGTGTTCAGATCAGTGACGTTCCTGTGGTGCGACATTTCCCGAATGTGTTTCCAGAGGAGATTCCCGGTTTCCCTCCGAGGCGGGAGATCGACTTCAGCATAGAGCTGGTGCCTGGCACAGCTCCGATTTTGCGTGCTCCTTATCTTCTGGCGCCTGCGGAGTTGATAGAACTCAAGGTGCAGTTAGATGATTTGCTGGAGAAAGGTTTTATTCGTCCTAGTATGTCATCGTGGGGAGCGCCCATACTGTTTGTGAAGAAGAAGGATGGCTCAATGCGGATGTGCATTGATTTTTGCCAGTTGAATAAAGCCACTGTCAAGAACAAGTACCCGTTGCCGAGAATCGATGATCTGTTTGATCAGTTGCAAGGTTCTGCGGTGTATTCCAAGATTGATCTTCGTTCCGGGTACCATCAGCTGAGGGTGAGAGAACAAGATGTCGCGAAGACTTCATTTCGTACGAGGTACGGATATTTTGAATTTTTGGTGATGCCGTTTGGTTTGACCAACGCGCCTGCAGTCTTTATGGATTTGATGAACCGAGTTTTCCACGAGTTTATCGATCAGTTTGTGATCGTGTTCATTGACGACATCTTAGTCTATTCGAAGACTCCTTTGGAGCACAAGGAGCATTTGCGGATTGTCCTTCAGACGCTGAGAGACCAGCAGTTGTATGCAAAGTTCTCCAAGTGTGAGTTCTGGTTAGATCGCGTCGTATTCTTGGGACATGTGATTTCAGCCGAGGGGATTTCTGTAGATACTAGCAAGGTTGATGCCGTTCTAAACTGGGAGCGTCCCAGGAATGTTTCCGAGATTCGTAGTTTCTTGGGTCTGGCTGACTATTATCGTCGCTTCATTGAGGGATTCTCAAGTATAGCAAAGCCGATGACTTAATTAACGCAGAAGGACAAGAGGTTTGTTTGGACTGAGCAGTGCGAGAATTCTTTTCAACTGCTCAAGGAAAAGTTGACTACTGCGCCTGTGTTGGCCCTACCGTCCGGTTCAGGTGGTTTTGTTGTTTGTTCTGACGCTTCGCTCAATGGGTTGGGTTGTGTGTTGATGCAGAATGGTCAAGTCATTGCGTAAGCCTCACGGTAGTTGAAACCGCACGAGACTCGTTACCCACATGTGAGTTTCAGCCGAGGGGATTTCTGTAGATACTAGCAAGGTTGATGCCGTTCTAAACTGGGAGCGTCCCAGGAATGTTTCCGAGATTCGTAGTTTCTTGGGTCTGGCTGACTATTATCGTCGCTTCATTGAGGGATTCTCAAGTATAGCAAAGCCGATGACTTAATTAACGCAGAAGGACAAGAGGTTTGTTTGGACTGAGCAGTGCGAGAATTCTTGTCAACTGCTCAAGGAAAAGTTGACTACTGCGCCCGTGTTGGCCCTACCGTCCGGTTCATGTGGTTTTGTTGTTTGTTCTGACGCTTCGCTTAATGGATTGGGTTGTGTGTTGATGCAGAATGGTCGAGTCATTGCGTATGCCTCGCGAAAGTTGAAACCGCACGAGACACGTTACCCCATCCATGATTTGGAGTTAGCGGCGGTGGTCTTTGCGTTGAAGATCTGGCGTCACTACCTATATGGCGAGCAGTTTGTGGTGTACTCCGACCACAGGAGTTTGCAGTATCTGTTTTCGCAGCCTGACTTGAATATGAGACAACGACGGTGGATGGAGCTGCTAAAGGACTTTGATTGTGAGATTAAGTACCAACCTGGGAAGTCGAACGTAGTGGCCGATGCATTGAGCAGGAAGGCTAGTGAGATGCTTGCTTCGTTGTACATCTCCAAGGATCAAAAGAATCTTAACACTACGGGTTGGAGATTATACCCGGCTGAGGATTACATTGTGGTTTCATCGTTCCAAGTGGAGCCGCAGATTGTTTTTAGTATTCGAGCAGCTCAGAGGACTGATCCGTCTATCCACGAGTTGAAGTTGAAGGTCAAGGCTGGCGAACTTGAGGAATATTCTGTCTCGTTCGATGGTTTTTTGTGTTTCCGGGGCAAGTTGGTTGTTCCCAATTTGATTGATTTGAAGGAGGAGATCCTTTGGGAAGCGCACTGTAGCAGACATAGTGTTCATCCTGGTGCACGGAAAATGTACCATGCTTTGAAGCCGCACTTCTGGTGGGCTGTCCTGAAGAGTGACGTTGCTGGTTTTGTCGCTCGTTGTTTAAATTGCCAGATGGTAAAGGCCGAAAGGATGAGACCTGGTGGTCTGTTGCAGAGTTTGGAAGTGCCCCAATGGAATTGGGAGCACATTGCTATGGATTTCGTGACGCATCTGCCTCATTCCAGCAGAGGATGCGATGCTATTTGGGTGGTTATAGACCATCTGTCGAAGTCTGCACATTTTATTCCTTATGGGATGACCTTCTCGTTGAAGAAGATGGCGAAGCTGTACGTTGATTTCGTGGTTAGACTGCATGGTGTGCCTGTTTCAATCGTTTCTGACCGAGATCCGAGGTTTACTTCCAGGTTTTGGAAGAGTTTGCAAATAGCTTTGGGTACCAGATTGGCTATGAGCACCACGTATCACCCCCAGACAGATGGCCAGTCTGAGCGAACTATCCAGACGTTAGAGGATAGGTTGCGAGCTGTGTATTGGATTTCGGAGGTAGCTGGCAAGACGCGTTGTCTTTGGTTGAGTTTTCGTACAATAACAGCTGCCAAGTGACGATTGGTATGGCGCCTTTTGAGGCTTTGTATGGATCATGTGGATCGTATTAGACAGCGGATGAAAGCTGCCCAAGATCGCAAGCCAGTATGCGATAGAGCGTTGACCTCTTGAGTTTCAGGTTGGTGATCGTGTATTTCTCAAGGTTTCTCCGTTTCGTAGTGTGATGCGCTTTGGACGCAAGGGAAAGTTAGCCCCTCGTTTTGTTGGTCCATATGAGATTGTTGAGAGGATTGGCCCTTTAGCGTATCGGCTGTTGTTGCCGTCAGAGTTGTCTTCTCTTCATGACGTCTTCCATGTTTCCATGTTGAGGAAACATGAGCCAGATCCGTCGCATGTGCTTGGAACTGACGAGGTGGAGCTAGATCAGTCGTTGAGCTATCAGGAATATCCTTTGCAGATCCTCGACAGAAAAGAGAAACAGCTGAGAAATAAGACCATTCCGTTGGTAATGGTGCAGTGGAGCAAACATGGAAGGGAAGAAGCTACTTGGGAGCTGGAAGAAAAGATGCAGCGCGAGTGGCCGCATCTGTTTGAGTAGCCGTTGAGCTAAATTTCCAGTAGTTTGTAGCTTTTAGTTGTATTTCTTCCCTAGTTGTTGTTAATTGTTTGCTCAGTTATCTTGAACTCTTGGCTTGTGTTAGGCAGATTTCTGTTGTGTATCTTGCTGCTTAGTTGTATTCCAGTTTGTTGTTCGATTTTGGGGAAGAAATCCTTTTTAGTAGGGGAGAATGTTAGAGTAGATGCCCAACTAGCCAACTTGTGGCGTGTGGGTTTATAGACTCTTGTATATGACAATCTTTATATATGATATTCGCATTTATCTATATGACATTATTTACTTTCATTGTGTTGTATAATGATTAAAAATTGCGTTGAGTAAAGACCTAGAATGCACTAAAGTGTATGTTAGATGTGATAGTGGGTATGACGGCTATCATGAAACACATCTAATAGTCACTGTGTATTCTGAACATGTTCCTAGTCGATTGGGCCGTCAAAATGAGGATAGGGCCGCCCGAGCTCGAGACTAGTATCTGCGATGCGAAGTACCATGTTTCATTGGTAGGTAACATTGTGATGTTCTGAGCGTGCAGATAGATAGTGACCTGGTGATCTATCGAACTACCCTCGTTCGGACTTTCCAAGTGGTTACCATTTGTCGAGTGGATAAGTCCGAGGTCTTAGTTGTACTGATTAGTCCTCACGACTCGAAATGTCATTGAGACTCTACATGATAGGCGTCTCACTTTGACTCGTTTGCCGACTCACTTGAGGTCATCAGGCGGCGGGATTGGGTGAGACCCCGATGCATGTAGGAGTCGATGCATCGTTGTCGAGGATTTATCGCTCGCAGACATGCGTGGATATCCTATGCTATCTGAGGGGATAATAGTGTATAAATCTCTGGCCAGAGTACTAGAAGTGTTTTAGGTAAATGGGTTTACCTAGTTGCACTCGCGATGTCACTATTCGATCTCCAAGATGTATGCATAGCTATCGGATCTATAGCGACTCTCGATTTACCAATGGTCGTTGATCTAATCGGGATATATGGATTGAAAGGACCGTACTGTACGCCAACCATGACCAACTGGTTCTTGCAGGCACTATCAATGATACCTAGGGGATCATGGGGCGATGTTGCTAGACGCTCTTATCATGATCCGATGGGCAAGTCCGGAATTGTGATTCCGGAGCCGTAATGGTTGTGGGCCCACGGACTAGCTATATCCCTGAACCCATTGGGGGGTCTACGACAAGTACTGGATTCGAGATTGGAGTTACGATGAAGTCACGGTGATGGGGATGAACCGAATGTTCATCCGTTGGACCCGGGCCCGTTGGGCCGGTCCAATTCCATCATCAAGTCTACTTAAGGTAGACTTAGACTTAATTAACTCATAAAAAACAACACATACCCTAACCCTAGCTTCAAGTGGCCGCCCCTCCTCTCCTCAAAAGCCGCCGCCGCCGCCGCCTTGCGCCGCCGCCGCCGCCTCGTCTCGCCGGAAATTGTTGCGGCCAACTTGACGAGGAGAATCCGTCCGCGCCGATCTCGTCAGGCCTTCTAGTGCAGGCTGACGAAGGAGTCTCGCTTCCGATCGTGGACCTGATTGACGTAGTCTACCGCCGCCTACCGTGAAGTGCCGGTTTCCTCGCGAAACTGGTCGGAGCCAGGCACGAGTTGCCAGAGAGGTAACCCCGAGAAACACCCTATGAATGTCATAGCATGATTGTTTTGAATTGTATTGATCGTCTCCCGGCCCAATTTTGTTCTTCCGCTGCCTCGCCGGGATGTGTGATCCGGATCCGCCGTGGTTCCCCAACAGTGGTATCAGAGCCAAGGCTCGGATCTGATCAATACGATTACTGACATATTGTATCTAATCTTGAATTTCAGATCGAATCAACAAAAAATATTTTTGGAGCAGCCACCGGCCGCCACCGTGCACGGCGGCAACCGCCCGACGCTACGCGTGCACCTGCGCGCGCGATGGCCTGCGCACTTGCTGCGCATGTCCGTGCGATTGTATGCGTGCCTGTCGCGCGTCTCGGCCGGAGATTTGGAGCGCTGCTCCGCGCGATGGTCGCGCTCACTGCCGCACTGGTTGCGCGACCTGCCGAGAGTGGATGCACGATGAAAGCGCACGGTGGCCTGTGGTGTCGCGCAAATTGTTGCGCACGCTGGCCGACCGGTTGCTGTCCCTTGCGCACTGGTTGCGCGACGCTGATGCTGGAGGCGTGCTGCCATGCGCCGCCATGGGCGAAGCGCTGCCGCGCTTGTCGCGGCCGTGCGTGGCCTTGCTGTAGGAACGAGCGCTTGCCGCTTTACCAAAAGCTATAGCTGGTGGTAACGGTGCAACTCCAATCTTTTAAACCGTATAGCAACATGTAGGACCGAGCGCTTACCGCTTTACCAAAAGCTATAGCTGGTGGTAACGGTGCAACTCCAATCTTTTAAACCGTATAGCAACACAAGCGCCACGGTTCGATCGCTCTACCTAACAGGGGCAATTATTGCACTCCAACAATCTCCCTCCCAATAATTGCACTCCTTGCAATCAATGGGAATCGAACCCGTGACCTTGGCTCTGATACCAATTGTAGGACCGAGCGCTTGCCGCTTTACCAAAAGCTATAGCTGGTGGTAACGGTGCAACTCCAATCTTTTAAACCGTATAGCAACACAAGCGCCACGGTTCGATCGCTCTACCTAACAGGGGCAATTATTGCACTCCAACAATCTCCCTCCCAATAATTGCACTCCTTGCAATCAATGGGAATCGAACCCGTGACCTTGGCTCTGATACCAATTGTAGGACCGAGCGCTTACCGCTTTACCAAAAGCTATAGCTGGTGGTAACGGTGCAACTCCAATCTTTTAAATCGTATAGCAACACAAGCGCCACGGTTCGATCGCTCTACCTAACAGGGGCAATTATTGCACTCCAACACAACACAAGCGCCACGGTTCGATCGCTCTACCTAGCAGGGGCAATTATTGCACTCCAACAATCCCCCTACCAATAATTGCACTCCTTGCAATCAATGGGAATCGAACCCGTGACCTTGGCTCTGATACCAATTGTTGAACTTCTTCAACAAAGTATCTGCTGAATACTTCATCTGCTGATACGAAACAGTGCACTCCAACGACGTCGTTCTAACTTATCAAAACGCTGTCGTTTACCAATCCTTAGCAAAAACACGCTGAAGCTCAAATCGGTACTGCTGATCGCGACAACAACATCTGCTGATTGCTCTTGAAGAATCTATCTGCTGAACTACTCAAACCGTTCAACTGCTGAAATCACCACTTGAAAACCCCAACTGCTGAAATGCTACTGTAGATAGATAAACTTCTGCGACAACCGATTGTCCAATAGCAACTTGTCTTATTTTTGTTATCACCAAAACTTATAAATATTGTTGTAACAATTTCCCCCTTTTTGGTGATGACAAAACTTCAGCAGCCGAGACAAAAGATATGCAAAAATAAATTGCACACTATCTGCTGGAAAAAAAATTTTATTAACCAAAAAAAATTGTACATAGGATGTGTACAAGAATTATCAGCAAATAAACAGCCGAAAAGTGCTGATTGCTCTTGAAGAATCTATCTGCTGAACTACTCAAACCGTTCAACTGCTGAAATCACCACTTGAAAACCCCAACTGCTGAAATGCTACTGTAGATAGATAAACTTCTGCGACAACCGATTGTCCAATAGCAACTTGTCTTATTTTTGTTATCACCAAAACTTATAAATATTGTTGTAACAATTTCCCCCTTTTTGGTGATGACAAAACTTCAGCAGCCGAGACAAAAGATATGCAAAAATAAATTGCACACTATCTGCTGGAAAAAAAATTTTATTAACCAAAAAAAATTGTACATAGGATGTGTACAAGAATTATCAGCAAATAAACAGCCGAAAAGAAAAACTAGTCTTTTCTTCTTCTCTTCAACGACTTAGCTTCTTTTATTCTTCTTTCCCTGTCTCTCTCCGCTGCATCTCTATTGGCATCAGCATCAAGTACTGTTTGAACAATGCGCCGCTGAGCCATTTGAACTCTTTGCTCAAACGATGGAGTCACTGCACTGCCTTCTTTTTGAGTATTCGCAGGCTTTTGAAGTCCTCGGCTGCCACTTTCCCCCTTTTTGTCAGCACTGCCCCTATGAATGTAGTCAACAAGCTCACTTAGCTGGGCATGAATAACATTGTGATTCTCCTGTGCTGAACTTTGGAATTCAAGAAGTTGGTGGGAAAGGGCTTCCTTGGAGGCCTCAGCATCCTTTTGAATATCAGTTAAGCGCTTGGCCATGATGTCCACTTTCGCATTAACAGCATCGACTTCCTTACGAACATCCGCTAGTCCTTGAAAAATAGTAGCATTCTGAGTGAGGACAGTTTTGCGAAATTCGTTGAAGCGAATAGTGTGAACATCATCTAGAGTGTGGGTTTCTTGACGTGCTCCCTGAAATAGATTTCTGAAAATATCGGCCTGATCTCGCAAGGAGTCACACACACTCTGTTCAAGCTTGTGCATCCTGGAAGAAATATCACTCTGAGACGCAAAAATTTGTTCTGAGAGAGCAGCTTGAAAATCAGCAAACACAGCAGAAAGATCCGGAGAAATAGTCGGTCGAGTAAGACGCAGTCGCATCGATATCTGTTTGATCAAAATGAAGCGATGAAGAAAACCCACACGCCACAAGTTGGCTAGTTGGGCATCTACTCTAACACCACGGACCGCATAGCTCTCGCGATCGATCATCCCAATGTTTACTTTATATATGTTGATATATAGTTTAATTGAATCCGCATGTTTGCATGTTTTAAATTAGATTTAAATATGCATGAGACCAAAATGTTTTTCAAAATAAAATCCCTCGTTTTAAATTTGATTTAAAACTTATATCAAGATAAAATGTTTATTCGATAAACTAAAGGGTATTTAAAATTGTTTAAATTAACCCTACCTTCCGTCAACAATGGGTGTACGTCGATGCTACCCGTATACATGGCCCGGCTCATATTATTGAGGGGGTCATGTATGCCGGAAAGCTGTCCACGTCATTGACAATCGTTGTGAGTTCGGTTGGAACTCCCTTTAACGTTGGCTCATATTATTGGGGACTTTAAGGGGACCGTCCTTCACGACTCAACATTGATGGGTCATCTTGACACGTGATAGTAAACGGCGTCATATTATTGGGCCCTTACTGGATGTGAGGTGAATACATGGAGGTTGCACCGGTTGCAATCGGAAACTACCTTTTGGGGGTCATGGATGGCTGATATTATTCGGGTCCATGATCGCTTGATTGGGCTCCGTGTACCCACTAAAGAAACCTGTTTTCTCGATTTCATTAGAGGGTGGTGAAATCGTTAAAATAGTGGGAGAGTAATTCATAAAACTAAATGACCATGTTTTATGTCTTAGATTATATCTTATATAGTTAGTAATGTATGTCTGTTTTCTTTTCAGTATAACTGCTATATAAAATGGTTTCGATGAAAAACCCGCTCGCTGCTATACTGGATAGCAACAGGTTCACCGGTCTGAACTACCAAGACTGGCTCCGCAACCTCAATCTTGCATTGGTTTCGGAGAAACTTCTTTATGCGATAGAGAAGAGTCCTCCGAAGGAAGCCCCTGCCGATATCAGCCCTGAGGAGCTGGTAACGCTTAAACAATGGTGGGACGACGAGGTTAAAGCTCGATGCTATGTGATGGCATCGATGTCCAATGAAATGCAACGGCGCTTTGAGAAGACAAAGTATGCTGCTGACATACTTTTTCATCTCAAGGAACTGTACGGGGAGAACTCTCGACATTAGAGGTTCACGGCTGTCAAGGAGCTTATGACAAGCCGCATGCGCGATGGGACTTCGGTCCGCGAGCATGGGGTTCGTATGATTGGGCTCGTTGAAAAGCTGTCGAGCCTTGATATCGCACTTCCACACGAGCTGTCGGTGGATGTACTTCTCCTCTCGCTACCCGCTGCATTTGACCCCTTTGTGGTCAACTTCAACATGAACAAGCTGGCGGCCACCCTTGAAGAGGTGGTTAACATGCTTGTAGTGTTTGAAGGGACCATAAAGAAGGACAAACCCGTCCTCCTTATGGGCTCTTCTTCCTCTGCGAAGAAGGGGCCCAGACGCAAGAGCAAGAAGCGTTCTGCTCCTGCGAAGGAGGAAAAGTCCGCCAAGAAGCCAAAGGCAAAGGCTTCCAAACCAAACAAGTCTGAGGATGTTTGCCACCACTGCCACAAGCCTGGGCATTGGAGGAGGAACTGCAAGGAGTACCTCGAGCAGTTGCGAACTGCGAAAGGTATGTTCTATATTGAAATAAATATGTCTCTTAATTCGACTTCTTGGGTACTTGATACCGGATGTGGATCTCATATCTGTAATGATTTGCAGGTGATGACAAGAATCCGACGTCTTAGAGAGGGTGAGACCCACTTGAGGCTTGGAAATGGAGCAAGAGTTGCTGCAGTAGCTGTAGGAGATGTTTATTTATTTCTGTCTTCTGATTTTAAGTTGTTATTGAGAAACGTTTTGTTTGTTCCCGAATTAATAAAGAACATTATTTCTGTTTCTATGCTTGATAGTGATGGATATTCTTGTATGTTTGCTAATTCGATTTGCAATATTTATAAGAATGAATGTTTAATTGGAATTGGGGAACGCGAAAACGATTTATACACCTTAAAGTTAAAAGACGTTCCAACTCGCGATGTCGAAGCACACACAACAACGATTAAAAGGAAACACAATAACTTGAACCCAGCACAACTTTGGCACGCTAGGCTAGGTCATATTTCTCTAAGTAGGATGAACAAGTTTGTTAGGAGTGACATGTTTGATCTGTCAGACATTAACTCCCTACCGACTTGTGAATCTTGTCTTAAGGGAAAGATGAATAAGCAACCCTTCAAGGGCAAGGGTGAGCGTGCTCAAGGCCTATTGGATTTGATCCATACTGATGTGTGCGGCCCGTTTAGTATTGGTACTAAATATGGTCATACATACTTCATCACCTTTACCGACGATTACTCTAGGTATGGGTACTTGTACTTAATGAAGCACAAGTCTGAATCCTTTGAAAGGTTCAAAGAATTCAAGGCTGAAGTAGAAAATCAATTAGGCAAAAGTATTAAATCACTTCGATCAGATCGAGGTGGTGAATACTTGAGTGCTGAATTTCAAGATTATCTGAAAGAGAATGGGATTCTCGCACAGTGGACCCCTCCGGCCACACCACAGCTCAATGGTGTAGCGGAGCGTCGTAATCGGACCTTGTTAGACATGGTTCGATATATGATGAGCTTCACTGAACCTCCTACCTCGTTTTGGGGCTATGCGCTCGAAACGACGGTATTGTTGTTGAACAATGTCCACACCAAGGCAGTGGATAAGACTCCATATGAGATATGGATGGGCAAACCACCCAAATACTCATACATGAGGATTTGGGGATGTCCTACTTACGTGAAGCAGACAGTGGGAGATAAGCTTGATACGAGATCCATCTTATGCTACTTCATTGGGTATCCAAAGAATTCCATTGGATACTACTTCTACTATCCCAGCGAAACAAAAGTGTTTGTTTCTAGGAGTGCCACCTTTATGGAAAGGGAATTTCTACTTGATATAAGAGGAAAAATAGTAGAACTCGAAGAGGTTCGAGATCCAATCGAAGTACCAGGTGAGTCTCCTGC
>KQ988210.1:18731-30843 GCA_001598015.1 Dorcoceras hygrometricum
TTTCCCCAAAGGTGAAGAAACCGATACTATTTCAGTTAAAGGTTCAGCAGACAACTTATGTGATATCACAAATTTCTCAGAGATAAAGGTATGTGTTGCACCAGTATCAATTAATACAGAAGCTGGAATGTTGCACAAGTAGCAGTTACCTGCAATCACATCATCTGGGGCTGCTTGTGCTTGTTCCTCCGTTAATGCAAATACTCTAGCTTGTTGTTTAGGAGGTTGGCTCACTTTCTGGCTTCCTCCTTGTCTACTTTGAGGTTGATAAGATTGTACAGAAGACCTTTCGGGTGCTGTCATTGTTCTTGCTGCTGCTGAATTCTGGAAATTCCCAGAATTACGTTGAGGACATATTCTTGCGAAATGTCCCGGCTGATTACAAATACGACAGAGGCCAGACACTCCTCGACATTGTTCTGTGGCATGTTTTCCTCCACACTTGGTACAATAATCGCCAGCTGGTTGTCCAGGTTGCATTGGTTTAAAATCGCTCGAGCTGGAAGAACTGCTGGTTCCAGATCGTTTGAATTGTTTTCCTTTTCCTTTAAAGAAGTTTTTCTTTTTCCCACTGCTGCTGCTTCCAGCATCAAAGCGAGGGGGTGGTGGAATCTGTGGATTCTCTGCTGCTTTGGCTGCTGCTGGCACAAATTGTGCTCTTCGCTGCCTCAGTAATCCAGCTTCAGCTCCTTTTGCCCGGTTCAACGCATCGGCAAAAGTATTTGGTCTCCACGTATTTACCAACGTAAATACATCTGGGTTCAATCCATTAATGAATTGATCCGCTTGTGCTTCATCACTCATAGCAACATGTGGCGCAAATTTCAGCAAACTCGTGAACTTGGCAACGTAATCCTCTATATTCAACTGCCCTTGTCGCAAGTTCGCAAATTCCGCTCCTTTATCTTTCCTATGAGAGAATGGGAAGAACCTTTGATAGAAAGTTGTTCGGAATACTGCCCATGTAATCACAGTACCTTGATTTTCAAACGCTTTCTTTGTTGCTACCCACCAGCTTTTCCCAATACCATGCAGCTGGTGTATAATCAATTTCACCCGACGCTCATCAGTGTACTCAAGTGCTTCGAACAACTGCTCTATATCTTCCAACCAGTTTTCACATTCAATAGCACTTTCTGTTCCTGTCAACGTCGGTGGTTTAAACGACTGAAATCTTTTCAATAAAGTTTCCATTGGAGTAGCAGCGGCATTCAAAACCTCAGTAGATGTACTGCCCTGTTCTGTCTGCCGATTCGTAGTTCTTCGAGGAGACATATCTAAGAATCAAACAGATGGGTTTATCATTTCTCATAAACAATAACAAATCAATCTCAGTCCCTCCTCTGATTAGTTCTGTCTGCCGATTCGTAGTTCTTCGAGGAGACATATCTAAGAATCAAACAGATGGGTTTATCATTTCTCATAAACAATAACAAATCAATCTCAGTCCCTCCTCTGATTAGCATACATCAATGTACTGCTGCTCAAGAGATCGAGTGCTGATTCATACTTCACTCAATACATGCTGTTAATCACTTCCAACGCATGTATTTCTCATAGTTCTTCGGTATATGCTTGCCATTTATTCACAAGAATCATGTGATATAAATTCAAAAGCAGTAAGACATATACCACACAAGCATGCAATTCATCATAAGAAGAACTCGATCTACCCCACTCATCTAGTTCAAAAATATCACTAATGTAGTAACGCTCTGATACCACCTGTTGTGAGGCTATCTGCTCACAATTAATCTTCTATCTTAAATCAGTGGGTTATTAATGTAAACTAAACAAGTTTAACCATCTAATCTGGTTTATACATAAAGTACAAAAAAAAAAAATCCGACCAGCAAAAGCGTGAATCAGCAGAAGCATAATAAGTTCAGCTGGTAGCGTAAACTTGATTCATTTACACAAATACTTTAAAGTTTACAGCGGTTACAAGCTAACTTTACTAGTACACGTTTAAGTTTTATATACAAAACCAGACGTAAGCAACTTAAGACCAGTCGACCAAACATCTAGACTATCAGCTGGTGTTTAATCTTCTTGCTGCTGATCTAGCGTCTAGGAATATCTTTCGCTACCCGTAGTTGCTCCCCACTAGTTCTTTCTTCCTGTTGTCATGCACACATACAAAACAAAACAACAGCCGGATAAACTCCGGTGAGAATCATCCCAATATAATCAGCAGGTACACATAATAACAATAAAATGCATAACAGTGTATCAACTGTAAATAAATGCCATGACATGAAATGATTCTAGTTCTCTTCTTCTATCTCAGAATTGATTCCATATCAGTTCGACTCCATCAAGATTCGTATCCGATCTTGACATGAATATTCATCTATCGAAACCATCTCCGGCTTCGAAAATCAGGCCAACTCAGTCCTGGGCATTAGAATCAATTCAATTCTCTTTAATATGCAAACTCATACAAATATAAAAGATCCACTACCTGTGATGGATCGACACACACATAATTCAAGTTCTAAATCAAGAACAGTAATCAAACATGTATGTGATTTCAGCGGAATACTCAAGAACTATCATTCTCGAGTAATCTAGTTCCTGACTCTTCTGTCAGATTATACCTTTGTTCCTCTGTTTTCAAATACTTCAATTAGTGTTCTTAAGCTCTGTTCCTCACTTCAAGAGATACTCGCGAGATCAAAGGTTGATAGCTGAATTCAAGATGTTCTCAGTATTTCAAATTCATTCCTATATATAGACAATTGATCTCTGTATTTCTGCAGCATTTCCAACGTGTTCAATTCGAGTTCCACGTGTCATGCTGAGTATTCAAACAAGATATACTCCCACCGCTTCGCAAGTGGATAACGATAAACAGATTCCTCAACTGCTGTTGATCGTCTTCAGCTGCTGTTCGAATATCGTTGTTCTTCAGCAGACGCAATAATCAACTGTAGTAGTAACCAGTCGCAACAACAGGAATCCAGTCGCAACATAAATCCAGTCGCAACATAAATCCAGTCGCAACATTTCAAAACTCAAAACGATGTCGTTATAACTAATTCCAACGACGTCGTTACGTATCCTCAGCTGGTATTACTTCAATTAAAAGAAACCAGCAGCTGGTCGCACTTTTATTCCAACGGCTGATTTCACAACATTAGTCAAAACGGCATCGTATCAATATTTCCTGTTTATACTCAAACGGTGTAGCATCGTTCCCTCGACTGGATAATCAGCAGATACCACGATCTCTCGACTGATTTCCAAATCCTCGTCTGGTTGCTAAACGACATCGTATCGAGGCTCATATTCATAATTCAAAACGTTGTCGTATATTCTCTCAGCTGGAACCATTTTCCCCTCGACTGGTTTGCGTTACTTATCCAAACGACGACGTCGCACCTATGTCATCATCAACCAGTCGATACACTATCAATCAGCAGGTATACATCAAAATCAGCAGGTATATAAACCAGCAGATGCGTAAGAAACTCTTGCTGCTGATTTCTCGTGCGTAACAGTAACTAACACGTGGAGCTTTCTTATTAACTCTTGTATTCGCGCGTTTGCTTCCAGCTAAAATCAACACTAACGCTTCAACTGAATTTAAAAATTCCACCAGTCGCGAGCTACAGTAACCTGCTGCTGATTTTATCAAATCGCTTCGCCTGGTTACTTCGTCTGGTTCTCAGACTTAGCGCGATTTAATGATACACAGTTCCTGAATCATCCAACACTTCCAGAAGAAATCCGAGCTCATAATTAAACTTCATCAATTCGTAAATTTTGGAACGTTAAAATAATCCTTTTCTTAATGATTCTGGGCATTACACTTTTGATCCTATTTTCCGGGACCATCAAAATACTTGTTTGAAATCTGCCCATGTGAGATTCAGCAGATCCACAGACAACTTGGCTCCTTTCCACCAAATCATCGCATCTTCCCTCAACATGTAGATAGCACACCTTGGTCTATCCAAATCAGACATTTGGAGATATTTGAAGATAACCTCCATAGATTTAATCCAACTCTCTGCAACTAGTGGATCAGTAGTACAACTAAATTCCTTGGGTTTCTGTCGTCTAAAATTCTCTTGGGGATCGTCATTACTAGGTCCCCTGCTGCTGGAAGAATGGCCATTGCCTCTGTTATTTTGTTCGACTAGCAGCCTTAACAGTTGCGTAATATTAGCATTATTATCGCTATCAGTTTCTTCAAAAGGAATACTTCGTCTAGTTCTTCCTCTTCCTTCCATTCTATATTCTATAGCCCGTAATCCACCACATACATATATCAGAACATGCTAAATAATTTAAAGACAATGCTCTGAAAATAAACTCACAACTTAGAAGAACAGACGATGAACTCTGATTCAGCTGATGGTGCGTGTGTTTATCTCAGGAACGTTGCTCTGATACCATGTTGTGACACCCGAACCCACGGGAATCACGAATGGGGAGTAATTAAAAATTTTTGAAATAAAAGAAGGCTAAAGGATAAAAGACAATGCTCTGAAAATTAAACTCACAACTTAGAAGAACAGACGATGAACTCTGATTCAGCTGATGGTGCGTGTGTTTATCTCAGGAACGTTGCTCTGATACCATAGTTGTGACACCCGAACCCACGGGAATCACGAATGGGAGTAATTAAAAATTTTTGAAATAAAGAAGGCTAAAGGATAATTTGTTATAAGCTGTATTTCTTATAACTTAAAAGAAATCGAAACACAAGACAACTCAAAGACTAGCAGATACTTATTTGCGCGCCAACTACTGAAGACATTTGCGGAAAACATTTTTCATTGATAATTGCAATTGCGATTTACAACAGCTGCTATTCTATATAAATATACAACCATTGCAACTGATTTAATACTGTACTTCTTAATCAAAAAAACAGTAACAACTATGACACGGAATACGTTGTCCATTGATAAACACACATCACCCAACAGCTGCTATCAGCTTTCACCTCCTGTTCGCTCATCAGCTGTCATACCTGCACCATTTTAAAAGCTAATGAGCCTAGGGGCTCAGCAAGTAAAACCTGAATAAATAACAATTTCATTTAACACAGGCAGACATCTGAACATACATAAACATTTCATAAACAGTTCTTTCTTAAATCTTAGAGACAGGGGATAATAGCCCAGCTCTTATCATCAATATCTTTCTTTAGATTTATGGCATATAAGCTCCTCATGGTCCGTGTTGCACTTTGATCAAAATGACTTCCGATATCAGTTTTATCATATAGCTCATATGAAAGGGCAGTCGACATCTAGACAACTGCTCACCCTTCTCCTTGGTGACCGTCAATTATCTATGCCATAATCTTAAAATAAACTTTGTTCCATTAACATCCTTTCGTAAAACTTTCTTTCTTAAAATCCTCGGGTTCCATTATTTAAAACTCTCGCTTCCATTTTCAAAACTTTACTGAGTATCGAGTTTGACTTTGGAAACGTAACATTGAAATGAGACCAGTCGCAAGAGAAACCAGTCGCAAAGAATAGGAACCAGTCGTAAGAAAATGGAACAGTACTTATGAAACAAAACAGATTTCTACTGTTCGCAAATATCGCTAAAAGAAACCAGATGGAATGAACAGAAACCAGCTGCAAGATCTTTTACTAAAACAACGTATTAAATGAAACGATGTCGTTGAAGTAAGTAACAGATATGATGACGTAAGACTATCTGCTAATATTTTATAACTTAAGGGAACGACGTCGTTAGCGCATCAACCAGCCGTAAGTAAAAAGGTTAAACAACCAGTCGCAAGAAAAGCACTAACATCTATAAAACTAGACGTAATGAACAGTACCAGTCGCAAGACTAATACCAGCTGCAATGAATAGTACTTTAGGAACAAATATTGCAACTGCTGATTCTATCGGTCGTTGCCTATCAAATCAAACTTCATAATGATTCGACTAGCAACTACCGATTACACCGTTATCAAATTCTGATATTACAACTACTAAATTGAAGAACATTCATAAACATTCTGGGAATAAACTCGAATCTCAGTACTTTTAAAACATCTTAAACTTTCTGGAAAACATTTTGGAAGCATCAAAACATCAAAACATCATTTTCGAACCCATCTTCTTTCCTTTGAACATGTATAATCATTTTAAACATGAACACTAAACATAACATAACATATAGGCAAGGAGACTCAAGAACATCAATTTATGCTTTAAATGGTGAGTCAAGAATCAGCTTTTACTTGCCTTAAACAAAGCTTTGCGACAGCAACCGATTCCTGCAGAATTCTTCTCCTTAAGCAACGCACGAACTTCTCTGGAAAATATTTTGAAGAACACCGAAGGTTTTCTTTGCAAATGATAAAGATCTTACTTTGAAAACAGGTTTTTATATGAAAGGGATTAGTGGCAAGCTACTTATAAAATTAAGCATGACACACTTGTAAAATTTTGCAAAATTCCCTTCATATCATTTTAATTTGTAAAACACCAAACCTTTTTCAAAAGAAATCATTTGACCTCCTTAAAATATTTTTCAATCGATTTAAAACCAGCTCGTGCATCACTCTTTGGATTCATCTGCTGGATTCAGCCGCAACGCTTTTTATGTTCTGAAATCAATGAATTAGCAAATACATAACATTTTAAAATTGCCAATTTGGCCCATGAAATTAATAAAATGCATAAATATGGTCTTATGGATTTTGGGGCGTTACATGTGTTAGAGTAGATGCCCAACTAGCCAACTTGTGGCGTGTGGGTTTATAGACTCTTGTATATGACAATCTTTATATATGATATTCGCATTTTTTATGGCATTCTTTACTTTCATTGTGTTGTATGATGATTAACAATTGCGTTGGTAAAGACCTAGAATGCACTATAGTGTATGTTAGATTTGATAGTGGGTATGACGGCTATCATGAAACACATCTAATAGTCACTGTGTATTCTGAATTAGTTCCTAGTCGATTGGGTCGTCAAAATGAGGATAAGGCCGCCCGAGCTTGATACTAGTATCTGCGATGCGAAGTACCATGTTTCATTGGTAGGGAACATTGTGATGTTCTGAGCATGCAGATAGATAGTGACCTGGTGATCTATCGAACTACCCTCGTTCGGACTTTCCAAGTGGTTACCATTTGTCGAGTGGATAAGTCCGAGGTCTTGGTTGTACTGATTAGTCCTCATGACTCGAAACGTCATTGAGACTCTACATGATAGTCGTCTCACTTTGACTCATTTGTCGACTCACTTGAGGCCATTAGGCGGCGGTATTGGGTGAGATCCCGATGCATGTAGGAGTCGATGCTTCGTTGTCGAGGATTCACCGCTCGCAGACGTGCGTAGATATCCTATGATATCTGAGGGGATAACAGTGTATAAATCTCTGGCCAGAGTACTAGAAGTGTTTTAGGTAAATGGGTTTACCTAGTTACACTCGCGATGTCACTATTTGATCTCCAAGATGTATGCATAGCTATCGGATCTCTAGAGACTCTCGATTTACCAATAGTCGTTGATCTGATCGTGATATATGGATTGAAAGGACCGTACTGTACGCTAACCACGACCAACTGGTTCTTTCAAGCACTATCAGTGATACCTATGGGATCATGGGGCGATGTTGCTAGACGATCTTACCATGATCCGATGGGCAAGTCCGGAATTGTGATTCCGGAGCCACAATGGTTGTGGGCTCACGGCTAGCTGTATCCCTGAACCATTGAGGGTCACACAAGTACTGGATTCGAGATTCCCGCATGGATACTGAGCTCAATGTGTTGAGCATAGGAAGAGGATTTTAGGGAGTGCGACTTCCTAAAAGTCAACAGGGGTCAAATCGTGATTTCCCGCTGTTGAGGGGCAAAACGGTCATTTTGCACTGGGGTTCTGAAAAATGGTTTTTCAGATCATAGTATTCAGTTTTGGAAACTTAGTCGATCAGTCCGATCTGATCAGGGATCGGAGTTATGATGAAGTCACGGTCATAGGGATGAACCGAATATTCATACGTTGGACCCGGGCCCGTTGGGCCGGTTCAAGTTTATCACTAGTCTTTTTAATTAGACTTAAGGCCTTAATCATAATAAGAGATACACACAACCCTAACCCTAGCATCTAAGTGCGCCGCCCCTCCTCTCTCTAATATCGCCGCCACCGCCGCCGCCTCCCTCGCCGGAATTTGTTCCGGCCAACTTTTCGAGGAGAATCCGTCCGCGCCGATCTCGTCAGGCCTTCTAGTGCAGGCTGACGAAGGAGTCTCCCTTCCGGTCGTGGACCTGATTGACGAATCTACAGCCGCCTACCGTGAAGAGCCGGTATTCTTGTAATTCCGGTTGGAGCCAGGCGCAAGTCGCCAGCAAGGTAACACCCCAAGAAACACCCTATGAATGGTTCATATTGTGTTATTATTGAATTGTATTGAACGTTTCCCGGCCTAATTTTGTTCTTCCGCTGCCTCGCCGGGAGACGGGATCCGGATCCGCCACGGTTCCCCAACACATTGGACCATCACTAACGGAATAATCTTATTCCTCAGCTGCTTCTCCTTCTTATCCGGACTCTGCACTGGATATTCAACATAGCTCAAGTTAGAATCAAGCTCAACTTCATCATTCCTCAACACATTGGACGGATCTGGCTCATATTTCCTCAACATTGAAACATGAAACACATCATGCATCGCTTCTAACTCATCAGGCAGCCTCAATCTATAAGCCAACTGTCCGATCCTCTCAAAAATCTCAAAGGGACCAACGAATCTAGGAGCCAACTTACCCTTCAATCGAAATCACATCACACTCTTGAAAGGAGAAAATTTGAGAAACACTCGATCGCCAACCTCAAACTACAAAGGTCTGCGTCTCTTGTTAGCATAGCTAGCATGTCGATCTAAATTGCAAAATACTATTTTAATTTTGAAATATGATTTTATAAATTAAATATGATTTTGTTGATTAAAATTTGATTTTATCGACAAAATACGATTTTATTTATAAAATGCGATTTCGTAATTAAAATATGATTTTGTGGATAAATAATTTGATTATTTAAATTTATGCATTTTAATTAGATTAATTGCATGTTTGGGATGATCGAGAGTCGTGCCCAATATGTTAGGGGTATGCGATAGGTTTTTGTGATTTCGGTTTGTAAATATTATTGATTATCATTTTAAGTGGGCCTGTTTGTGGCCCGTTCCCACCCCTTGAAGAATGTATCCCTTATATGTCATGGTATATTTAAATGTAAATTACTAGATTTAGTGGGAGGACATCCGAAGACGGTGGACAATGACGATCAAAGATATTGAAGACCGAAGATCTGTAAAACCAGAAGCATTGTAATAGGATTGCATTGCATGTTGCATTACCCCTAGGATTGGACCCAGGTCCGTGGCTGGCAACCAGGGACCGCATAGCTCTCGCGATCGATCATCCCAATGTTTATATATGTGATATATAGTTAGTTGAATCCGCAAGTTTTAAATATGATTTAAAATATACTGCATGAGACCAAATTTTTCGAAAATAAAATCCCTCGTTTTAAATACGATTTAAAACTAATATCAAGATAAAAGTTTATTCGATAAACCAAAGGGGATTTAAATTTGTTTAAATTTCCCTACCTTCCATCAACAATGGGTATACGTCGATGCTACCCGTATACATGTCCCGGCTCATATTATTGAGGGGGTCATGTATGCCAGAAATCTGTCCACAACATTGACAATTGTTGTGAGTCGGTTGGAACTCCCTTTAACGTTGGCTCATATTATTGGGGACGTTAAGGGGACCGTCCTTCACGACTCAACATTGATGGGTCATCTTGACACGTGATAGTAAACGGCGTCATATTATTGGGCCCTTACTGGACGTGAGGTGAATGCATGGAGGTTGCACCGGTTGCAATCGGAAACTACCTTTTGGGGGTCATGGATGGCTAATATTATTTGGGTCCATGATCGCTTGATTGGGCTCCGTGTACCTACTAAAGAAACTTGCTTTCTCGATTTCATTAGAGGGTGGTGAAATCGTTAAAATAGTGGGAGGGTAATTCATAAAACTTAACGACCTTGTTTTATGTCTTAGAGATTATTATGTATAGTTAGTGATGATTGTCTGTTTTCTTTTCAGTATAACTGCATTTATAATGTCTTCGTTCAAAAGCCCACTCGCTGCTATACTGGATAGCAACAAGTTCATCGGTCTGAACTACCAAGACTGGCTCCGCAACCTCAACCTTGTGTTGGCTTCGGAGAAACTTCTTTATACGATAGAGAAGTGCCCTCCGAAGGAAGCCCCTGCCGATATCAGCCCTGAGGAGCTGGTTACGCTTAAACAATGGTGGGACGACGAGGTTAAAGCTCGATGCTATGTGATGGCGTCGATGTCCAATGAAATACAACGGCGCTTTGAGAAGATGAAGTATGCTGCTGACATACTTTTTCATCTCAAAGAACTGTATGGGGAGAACTCTCGACATGAGAGGTTCACGGCTGTCAAGGAGCTTATGACGAGCCGCATGCGCGATGGGACTTCGGTCCGCGAGCATGGGGTTCGTATGATTGGGCTCGTTGAAAAGCTGTCGGGCCTTGATATCACACTTCCACACGAGCTGTCTGTGGATGTACTTCTCCTCTCACTACCCGCTGCATTTGACCCCTTTGTGGTCAATTTCAACATGAACAAGCTGGCAGCCACCCTTGAAGAGGTGGTTAACATGTTTGTAGTGTTTGAAGGAACCATAAAGAAGGACAAACCCGTCCTCCTTATGGGCTCTTCTGCGAAGAAGGGGCCCAGACACAAGGGAAAGAAGCGTTCTGCCCCTGCGAAGGAGGAAAAGCCCACCAAGAAGCCAAAGGCAAAGGCTTCCAAGCCAAACAAGAGCGAGGATGTTTGTCACCACTGCCACAAGCCTGGGCATTGGAGGAGGAACTGCAAGGAGTACCTCGAGCAGTTGCGAACTGCGAAAGGTATGTTCTATATTGAAATAAATATGTCTCTTAGTTCGACTTCTTGGGTACTTGATACCGGATGTGGATCTCATATCTGCAATGATTTGCAGGTGATGACAAGAAGCCGACGTCTTAGAGAGGGTGAGACCCACTTGAGGCTTGGAAATGGAGCAAGAGTTGCTGCAGTAGCTATAGGGGATGTTTATTTATTTCTGTCTTCTGATTTTAAGTTGTTATTGAGAAACGTTTTGTTTGTTCCCGAATTAATAAAGAACATTATTTCTGTTTCTATGCTTGATAGTGATGGATATTCTTGTATGTTTGCTAATTTGATTTGCAATATTTACAAGAATGAATGTTTAATTGGATTTGGGGAACGCGAAAATGATTTATACACCTTAAAATTAAAAGACGTTCCAACTCGCGATGTCGAAGCACATACAACAACGATTAAAAGGAAACACGATAACTTGAACCCAGCACAACTTTGGCATTCTAGGCTAGGTCATATTTCTCTAAATAGGATGAACAAGTTAGTTAGGAGTGACATGTTTGATCTGTCAGACATTAACTCCCTACCGACTTGTGAATCTTGTCTTAAGGGAAAGATGACTAAGCAACCCTTCAAGGGAAAGGGTGAGCGTACTCAATGCCTATTGGATTTGATCCATACTGATGTGTGCGGCCCATTTAGTATTGGTACTAAGTACGGTCACACATACTTCATCACCTTTACCGACGATTACTCTAGGTATGGGTACTTGTACTTAATGAAGCACAAGTCTGAATCCTTTGAAAGGTTCAAAGAATTCAAGGCTGACGTAGAAAATCAATTAGGCAAAAATATTAAAGCACTTCGATCTGATCGAGGTGGTGAATACTTAAGTGCTGAATTTCAAGACTATCTGAAAGAGAATGGGATTCTCGAACAGTGGACCCCTCCGGCCACACCACAACTCAATGGTGTAGCGGAGCGTCGTAATCGAACCATGTTATACATGGTTCGATATATGATGAGCTTCACTGAACTTCCTACCTCGTTTTGGGGCTATGCGCTCGAAACGGCGATAATGTTGTTGAAAAATGTCCACACCAAGGCAGTGGATAAAACTCCATATGAGATATGGAAGGGGCAAACCACCCAAGTACTCATACATGAGGATTTGGGGATGTC
>KQ988210.1:35700-87927 GCA_001598015.1 Dorcoceras hygrometricum
GAAACTGAGTCGATCGGTCCGATCTGATCGACGATCGGAGTTATGATGAAACCGTGGTGATTTAAATGAACCGAATGTTCTTATAGGACTTGGGCCCGACCCAAGTCCAATGGACCGGTTCAAGCCCATCTACCAACCTACCTAATAAAGGTGATTAGGGCTTGATTATTCACAACACTCATATCTTAACCCTAGAGCTCCTAAGTGCGCTGCCCCCTCCTCTCTTAATATCGCCTCCCCCGCCTCCTTGGCGCCGCCGCGTCGCCGCCCCTCATCGGAATTTGTTCCGGCCAATTTTTCGAGGAGTTTCCGTCCGTGCTGGTCTCGTAAGGCCTTCTAGTGCAGGCTGACGAAGGAGTCTCCTTTCCAGTCATGGACCTGATTGACGAATCTACAGCCGCCTACCGTGAAGAGCCGGTATTCTTGTAATTCCGGTTGGAGCCAGGCGCAAGTCGCCAGCAAGGTAACACCCCGTGAAACACCCTATGAATGGTTCATATTGTGTTATTATTTAATTGTGTTGAACTTTCCCGGCCTAATTTTGTTCTTCCGCTGCCTCGCCGGGAGACGGGATCCGGATCCGCCACGGTTCCCCAACAACATGTTCTGTGTTGTTCTAGTTCGTTCAGCTCTGAGCTATTTCGTTACTTCATTTTCTGCTCTGAGTTGTTCCATCGTGGTCTGTTCTGTGCTGTTCCGGTTCGTTCAGCTCTGAGCTGTTTCGCTTCTTAATTATTCTTCTCTGAGTTGTTTCGTCATAGTCTGTTTTGTGCTATTCCAGTTTGGGCTTTTTCAGTTGTTGCAGCTTATGTCAGGCCCGATGTGCTAATCACATATTAATTACTCAATTAATCACATTTATGCGGAAGCATTAAAAATAGGGCTAAAAATAATTTTGAATTTGGGCCAGATCCAAAATATCTTTCGAATTATTTCATAATCAAAATAAGGAGTTTAAGTCAAAACTCAACAACACAACAGGTAAACAACAAGTAGTAAATCAACTACAGATCTCCCAAATAAAATAGGCACAGGACATTCCCTGGCTCAATATATCAATACATAATATAACTGGGAACTAAATCAAAATGGGGATCTACCAGACGAAGCTCCACTCTGTCCAGCCTGGTTACCTAAAGAACATGCAAATGCCAACACCGACCCAAACAGCCCAAAACAGGGAAAGAAAACGAGGTCAAATCTCAGTACAAAGAGCACTCATAAAACAGCAAATCATAAAACATGAAATATTCACATCATGATATGCATGAGGCTGTCAATAGATAACACTCACGCGGGAATCCTGATAACTTATTTTTCCCATGCGGTACACCTCAAATCTGATATCTTCCGATACCAAGTCAAACCCGATAGCGACCAACAACTCAACGCCAAATATGAAAATCCGAAAATCACCAACAGAAAAACCAATTCCTTCAAATCTGAAAACCGATGATAAACATTCCCATTAGCTAATCCTCGCCCAGATCTGATTAGCTATTGAATTACCAAATTAACATTTCTAGTCCTCACATTCTCCCCCACTAAAAATGGATTTCGTTCTCAAAATCAACTTACAGCAACAAATCAGAATCAAGCAAAAACACCAGAAATCACCAAAACTAACACCAACAATCTGCCCAGCATATCTCAATGCTTAAAAAAACCACAATTCATGGGCACAAATCAATTCAAAGCACAAGATTAACAAGTCAGAAGTTACCTGGAATGCTACTCTCAACGCTCAAATATATGAGGTCATTCCTGTCTCATCTTCTCTTCGATTTCCCAGGTATCTTCCTCTCTCCCATGCTTGCTCCATTGGACCATGACCAACAGTATAATCTTGTTCCTCAACTACTTCTCCTTCCTATCCAGAATCGGCACTAGATATTCAACATAGCTCAAGGTAGAATCCAGCTCAACTTCATCAGTCATCAGCACATGAGACGGATCTGGCTCATATTTCCTCAACATCGACACATGAAATACATCATGCATCGCTGCTAACTCAGTAGGCAGCTGCAATCTATAAGCCAACTGTCCGATCCTCTCAACAATCTCAAAGGGACCAATAAATCTAGGAGCCAATTTACCCTTAAATCTGAATCTCATCACGCTCTTGAAAGGAGAAACCTTGAGAAATACTCGATCACCAACCTCAAACTCCAAAGGTCTACATCTCTTATTGGCATAGCTGGCATGTCGATCTTGAGCAGTTTTCATTCTACTCCGAATCAATTCAATCTGATCTTTCATATACTGTACCAATTCAGGAGTAGATAGCTGTTTCTCACCAATCTCTTCCCAATAGATTGGAGATCTACACTTTTGACCATACAAAGCTTCAAATGGAGCCATCCCGATAGTCACCTGGTAGTTGTTGTTATAATAAAATTCAACCAAGGATAAGGAATCATGCCAGCCACCGTTGAAATCCAACACCACAGCTCACAGCATATCTTCTAAAATCTAAATGGTCCTCTCGGATTGGCCATCTGTCTGTGGGTCATAAGCTGTACTCATATCCAATCTCGAACACATAGCTGCTTGCAAGCTCTTCCAGTACTCTGTGTTGCTCTAATGTCTGCAACAACCTGTGGTTCAACCTGAAAGGAGGAACCCACAAAATACTGATCATCCGGTTGAAAGCGCCATCCAAAAGTCCCCAAATCCTCATGGACTTTGGATATACTCATCGATGTTAACATTGCAGGTTGAGCTTTCCTACTCAAAGCATCGGCCACTAAGTTCATCCGTCCAGGTTGATACTGAATCTAGATTCGAGTTCGTCCTCGAACTCATCAGCAGTTTTCATATATATATGAACATAAGGAGAAATTGATGCTGAACAAGAGCTAACCTTATTGGAAGAGATACGGGAATCGTTGTTTCATATCATCTTCCACTTCCCACGTTGCTTCGTCAACACCATGTCGATTCCATTGAATCTTCACCAATGGAATCATCTTCGTTCGAAGTTGTTTTTCTTTCCGATCAAGAATCTGAATTGGTTGTTCAAAATAGCTCAGAGTTTCATCCAACTCAGCTTCTTCAGCAGGAATAATATGAGAGGTATCAGGCATATACTTTCTCAGCATTGATACATGAAAAACATCATGTATACCCGAAAGAGATGGAGGTAAAGCCAGTCGATATGCTAGATCACCTATTTTCTCTAAAATTTCATAAGGACCAATGAATCGAGGAGACAATTTTCCCCGTTTTCCAAATCTGATTGTACCCTTGAAAGGAGAAATTTTCAAGAATACTATGTCCCCTGTTTCAAAACTCAGAGGTCTTCGTCTGGTATCCGCATACTTGGCTTGCCTATGCTGTGCTGTTCGCATTCTCTGCTGAATCAATTTCACTTTTTCAGTCATTTCTCTAATTAAATCTGGTCCCAACTCAGGTACTTCGGAAACATCATCCCAGTACAATGGTGAACGATACTTCCTTCCATACAACGGTTCAAACAGAGCCATTTCAATGCTGGTTTGATAGCTGTTGTTGTATGAAAATTCCACCAGCGGTAATGAATCTTGCCATGACATCCCAAAATCCAATACTACTGCTCTAAGCATATCTTCAAGTGTCTGAATCGTCCTCTCAGATTGCCCATCAGTTTGAGGATGATAAGCAGTGCTTAGATGTAGTTTTGTACCCAGCGCTTGCTGTAAACTACTCCAAAAATGAGAAGTAAATCTGGGATCTCTATCAGATACAATTGATTTTGGTATTCCATGCAGTCTTACCACTTCTCTAACATAAAAATCTGCCATTTGATCATGTCGATAGGTCATTCGATAAGGAATAAAACACGCAGATTTTGTTAACCTATCGATAATCACCCAAATTGCATCACAACCTCTGGATGATTTTGGAAATTTCGTTACAAAGTCCATGGAAATATGATCTCATTTCCATTCAGGAACTGATAGACTCTGTAATAAACCAGCAGGTTTCTTTCATTCCGCTTTTACCTGCTGACAATTCAAGCATTTTGAAACAAATTCAGCCACATCAGTCTTCATTTGTTTCCACCAGTATTGTTTCTTCAAATCATTGTACATCTTTCTGCCACCCGGGTGAATACTGAATTTACTTCGATGGGCTTCACTCAAAATTTGGTTTTTCAATTCCACGACATCTGGAACAACAAGTCTGCTGTTCACATACAACACATCTTCGTTGTTGATGCGGTACTCAGATTGATGTCCTGCTTTCACCAGCTCAATCGATTTCTGGATATTCAAATTTCTCTTTTGTGCTTCTTTAATTCGAATCAGCAGTTCAGGTTCAGTAGGCAGCTGCAATATATAAGCCAACTGTCCAATCCTCTCAACAATCTCAAAGGGACCAATAAATCTAGGAGCCAATTTACCCTTAAATCTGAATCTCATCACGCTCTTGAAAGGAGAAACCTTGAGAAATACTCGATCACCAACCTCAAACTCCAAAGGTCTACGTCTCTTATTGGCATAGCTGGCATGTCGATCTTGAGCAGCTTTCATTCTACTCCGAATCAATTCAATCTGATCTTTCATATACTGTACAAATTCAGGACTAGATAGCTGTTTCTCACCAATCTCTTCCCAACAGATTGGAGATCTACACTTTTGACCATACAAAGCTTCAAATGGAGCCATCCCGATAGTCACCTGGTAGTTGTTGTTATAATAAAATTCAACCAAGGATAAGGAATCATGCCAGCCACCGTTGAAATCCAACACCACAGCTCACAGCATATCTTCTAAAATCTAAATGGTCCTCTCGGATTGGCCATCTGTCTGTGGGTCATAAGCTGTACTCATATCCAATCTCGAACACATAGCTGCTTGCAAGCTCTTCCAGTACTCTGTGTTGCTCTAATGTCTGCAACAACCTGTGGTTCAACCTGAAAGGAGGAACCCACAAAATACTGATCATCCGGTTGAAAGCGCCATCCAAAAGTCCCCAAATCCTCATGGACTTTGGATATACTCATCGATGTTAACATTGCAGGTTGAGCTTTCCTACTCAAAGCATCGGCCACTAAGTTCATCCGTCCAGGTTGATACTGAATCTCACAGTCAAAATCCTTGAGCAACTCCATCCAACGACGTTGCCTCATATTCGATCCGACTGTGTGAAGATATACTTCAAACTCTTGTGGTCCGTGTAAACCACAAATTGCTCACCGTACAAATAGTGACGCCAGATCTTCAATGCAAAAATAATGGCGGACAACTCTAGGTCATGAACGGGATATCTCGTCTCATGGGGCTGCAACTGTCGAGATGCATAAGCTATCACTCGTCCATTCTGCATCAGAACACAACCCAGACCACTCAGAGAAGCATCAGAGCACACCACAAAACCTCCAGAACCCGATGCCAAAGCCAACACAGGAGCAATAGTCAAATTCTCCTTAAGCATCTGGAAACTCGACTCACATTCATCAGTCCAAACACTTCCTATCTTTTTGGGTCAACTGAGTCATCGTCCTGGCTATCGAAGAAAACTTCTCAATGAAACGCCTATAATAGCCAGCCAATCCCAAGAAACTACGGATCTCAGAAACATTCCTAGGTCGCTCCCAGTTAAGAACTGCTTCGACCTTACTAGGATCCATCGAAATACCTTCTGCGGAAATGACATGACCCAAAAAGATTACCTTGTCCAACCAGAATTCACATTTGCTGAACTTAGCATATAGTTTTGAGTCTCTCAGGTTTTGCAGCAGCAGTCTCAAGTGCTCCTTATGCTCTCTATAGCTCCTCGAGTATACAAGAATGTCATCTATGAAGACAATCACAAAACGATCGATGTACTCACTAAAGACGTGATTCATCAGATCCGTGAAGACAGCAGGAACATTCGTCAATCCAAACGACATAAATGTCCATTTCTCGTCCTGAAAGCCGTCTTCGCTACATCAGCGTCTCTAATCCGCAACTGATGATAACCAGATCACAGATCGATCTTAGAGTACACTGTCGATCCCAGCAGCTGATCGAACAGATCATAAATTCTCGGAAAATGATACTTATTCTTCACTATCGCTTTATTCAACTGCCGAAAATCTACACATATCCTCATAGATCCATCCATCTTCTTCACGAAAATAATCGGAGCTCCCAAATGCGACATACTCAGTCTGATTAAGCCTTTGTACAAAAGATCACGCAACTGCTCCTTAAGTTCCTTCAACTCAGCTGGCGCCAATTGATACCGAGCTCTCGAAATCGGGGTTGTTCCTGGCACCACCTCTATGTGAAGTCAATCTCTCGTCTCGGGGGAAATCTAGTAATCTCATCCGGAAACGCGTCAGGGAACTCTCTAGCAATCGGAACTTCACTCAACTCTATCCGCGATTATCGGAAAACATCAAGGGCATAAATCATAAACCCTGAATTTTCTAGCGACAACAGACTGAACATCTCCATGGCTGACACCAGTGGAATCTTCGATCGTGAATAGCACCGTAGAAATCCAATTGGAGGTCTAAACCTCACTACCCCACTGAAACAATCTACTGTCGCTCTATATGCAGACAGCACATCCATACCCAAGATGCAGTGAAAATCTCGAATCTCCAAGGTAATCAGGTTATTCACCAACACATTCTCATCAAATATAATCACACAATCCACAACCACTCCACGGGACATCAACCAAACACCAGCAAGAGTAGATACAGACACAACATCACATAGTGGGGTAACACTCAACCCACACTCAAGCACAAACAAATCAGATATGAAGGAGTGTGATGCTCCTGTATCAAATAAAACTCGTGCAGGAAAATCAGAGATATCACAAGTACCTGCAATAACTCCTTTCGGCATATCAGCGGTTTGCTCTCTCGTCAAGACATTCACCTGAGCTTGATGCGGTCCCGGAAACTGAGGTCTAGAAGATCCTCTGAACCTAGAAAGTTCACGTGGTTGGAATCCAGATCGTTGGGACTGAGCAAAATGTTGCGGTCTCTGCGAAGACCCACCAGCAGAACCTTGTTGCGACTGACTCATGGCCTGTCCACCCATCAACGGGCACACTCTAGCGAAATGTCCCGGTTGGCCACATTGATGGCAAAGACCCGAACTCCATGAAACTGCGAATTCATATGGCGACCTCCGCACTGACCGCAGGACACTCCTCCTCCGGAGCCACTACCACCAGAACTGACAGAACCAGAAGAACTCGAATTCGATCGTTTCTTGAATTGCTTCCCTCGAGCTTGAACCTTTGATGATTCGACTGCTGCTAAATCTGAGGAGGCTGAAACGATGGCATCGCTTCAGTCATAGGCTGAAAAGTGCGTCCAGCTGTCGACTGGACCTGATTCTACGCTTACAACAGACTCTCCTCAATGTCCATCACTCTATCCACGACCTCAGCATACGTCGCAGGAGAACCGGCCAACACCATACGGAACAACTCATGCCTCAAACCTCTCAGAAACTTGTTCCTCTTCGTCCTCTCCTGATTTGCGACATGGGGGACATATGATAGAAGCGACGAAAACTGTCTAGCATACTCAGCCACCTTCAAGTTCCCTTGCTTCAGATTGTAAAACTCTCGCTCGCGGTTATTGTAGTAGGACACGGGGGTATACTCCTGACGAAACGCTTCACAGAAGCTCTCCCAAGTAATCAAAGTCCCACTCTCTCTCATAACTCGGGAAGTACCCTTCCACCAGTGTTGAGCATTCTCCCTCAACTGCAAAACCGCTAGCTTCAATCTTCTCTCCTGAGAGTACTCCACCGCATCAAACAATTCCTCCATATGTTCCAACCAGCCTTCCGCCATCAAACCACCCTTAGCGCCATTGAACGTAGGGGGATTCGTCCATTGGAACCTAGCCAGAAGTAGCTCCATCTCGTCAATCTGTCTAGTTACATCCTCTACCTCTGCCTGTCTATCCCGACGACGCAAAGGTATACTCCGCTGCTCAACATCCTCATCACTGCCTGGGGCTCTAGACTCCTCACCAGTCTGTCTAGCTATTCTACTCCTAACTCTTCTCGACGACATCTAACAAAACTCAGAGGTAAGCAGCAAAACAATAATCACAGAGTCAGATAAATCACAGAGGCAATCAAAATCAAAAGCTCAAACTCTGTGCTCAAGTTTGATGAAAAGGAAATCGAGATTATCCCATTTTAAGCTCTGATACCAAAATGTCAGGCCCGGTGAGCTAATCACAGATTACTTACTCAATTAATCACATTTATGCGGAAGCATTAAAAATAGGGCTAAAAAAATTTTGAATTTGGGCCTGATCCAAAATATCTTTCAAATTAGTTCATAATCAAAATAAGGAGTTTAAGTCAAAACTCAACACACAACACGTAAACAACAAGTAGTAAATCAACTACGGATCTCCCAAATAAAATAGGCACAGGACATCTTCTGACTCAATATATCAATACATAATATAACTAGGAACTAAATCAGACTGGGGATCGACCAGCCGAAACTCCACTCTGTCCAGCCTGGTTACCTAAGAACTTGCAAAGGCCAACACCGACCCAAGCAGCCCAAAAACAGGGAAAGGAAACGAGGTCAAACCTCAGTACGAAGAGCACTCATAAAACACAAATTTTAAAACATGCAATATTCACATCATGATATGCATGAGGCTGTCAAGGAAAATCGATCATCTAGGCCAACAACTCAGCTGGAAAATCTCAATTGAGCCTCAACACAACGCACAACAAATCAGCCGATGGAAATCATCATTCCGTGATCTTCAGTTCCATCGAACATCACAGCTCGGTGGTCTTCAGGCGCGACAACTCAGATGGCCACCACCTCGATGATAGCATTGGACCTTTCAGGCACGACAACTCAGCCGGATGATCACAATGCTAGCTCGACTCGGGTCATCAATCGAATATCAGGCTCAATATGTATGCATGAATGCTAGGAATATCGATTCTCACATACATAAATCAACGTAAACAGAACAATTAAATCACATAACAGCCAAGCCAAGTCTGTTCACATAAACATCCAGATCAAAGTATTCAAAGCATGCTAGAATATTCACATGCTTATGCCCAAAGATGTTTAAATAAGTTCAATTCGTACCTTTCAAATCTCAGTAGCTAATACCACAACAGATCTTACAAATTCAGGGCATCATCAACCAGCTCAGGTCTGATGCCTTAAAATCTCACGGCGAAGCTTAACAGAAGCTGCGTAGAAGCTCAAATCTGTACAAGGTATCTAGCAATCATCCCTTATCTAAGCTCAATAAGCATACTGTCTACGGTCAAGAAACCAGACCAACCCAACTACACAACGCAGGCTCAAACAGCTCTAAGGAAGCTTAGAAGGAGAGGAATCACTTACTCAAAACCTCAAATCTGAACAAAGGAACTATCGGCCTCAACTCACGAAAATGTCGAACTCTGCAACAACTTCGCAACCTCTCTACACATCGATCTAAAGCTCCAAACTGGTATCAATCGAAAGCTCTAAGAGATGCGAACCTAGCGCCACCAGCCTTGCTCCAAACGGAAACATAAATCGACGGAAAATCGGAGAAATAGGGTTCGAATGAACAGTGTTAATTGAGGGTTATCGAAGTAAGGAGATAAGAAAATATCGGGCTCAAAAATGACTAAGTGTTGATCGACACTTACATTTAAATCTCCCAGTCAAAGATACCGTGAAATTCAATCGCCGACATATTCAGATCTTAGCGCTAACTCAGATCTGGCTCCGCTATCTCAGATCTGCCTTCGCTACGCTAAGCACGCCTACTTATCAAAATGGCATCGCATAGGGGTTCCTGTTCACTAACACTAAATGACGTCGCGCGGCCTCCAAATCTGAAACCGATCTCGTGCACTAAGACCCGCTAACGCTCATCCAGATTTGACCAAATCTGAAATCATTAAACCGCACCGGTCTATACCAACTCACGAACCGGACCAGTCCACACAATACCGTTGACTACGCTTGACTTCTCTTCACTAACCAAATCTTGTTGGCGCAGCGACGGATCCGGATCCCGCTCCCGGGGCGCAGCGGAAGATTTAAAATTTTGCACCGGGAACGGTCAATACATATCAAATACAGCAATAAAATATCCATAGGGTGTTTTAGATTGGTACCTCGCTGGCGTCTAGGCGCCTGGCTCCGACCAATTTCACGAGGAAATTGGCACTTCAACGGTAGGCGATTGTCGTTCTCCTAATCCGGTCCACGACTGAAATCACGATCCCTTCGTCGGTCTGCACTAGAAAACGCGACGAATGTTTCACGGACGGAATCTCCTCGTCGAGACGATCGGAACAAGTCCGACGACGACGACAGGCGGCGGCGCACGACGGCGGGCGGCGACGCAAAAGGGAGGCGGCGGCCGAGAGTGGGAGAGGAGAGGGAGGCGGCTAGCTCTAGGGTTTTGGAGTTGTATTGTCTATGTAATGCGACCCTAGGGCCAATATATATATAGAATACATGGGCTTGAACCGGTCCAATGGGCTTGGGTCGGGCCCGGGCCCAGGGTGAACATTCGTTTCAAGTCCATCACCGTGGCTCCATCATAATCCCGATCGACGATCAGATCGGATCGATCTACACAATTTACAAAACTGAGTATTATGATGTGAAAACAATTTTTGGGACCACCTTGTCCAAAATAGCAGTTTGGCCCCTGCAAGTTTCAAGGATAGTCAAACTAGCCCAAACTTTAGGAAAATTGCATTTTGCCCCCTGTTTAATTTTAGGAAGTCGCACTTTCATCCTTCCTCCTCCTATGCTCAACAAATTGAGCTTAATTTCCATGCGGGGATCGAAAAGCCAGTACTTCTATGACCCTCAATGGTTCAGGGATATAGCTAACCGTGGGCTCACAACAATTGTGACTCCGAATTCACAATTTCGGACCGACCCCTCGGATCATGGTAAAGCATCTAGCAACATCACCCCATGATCCCCTAGGTATCACTGATAGTGCCTGCAAGAACTCAGTCGGTCATGGTAGCGTACAGTACGGTCCTTTCAACACATATATCCCGATAATGATCAACGACCATTGGTAAATCGAGAGTCGATAGAGATCCAATAACCATGCAGTGAATCCTCGACAACGAAGCATCAACTCCTACCTGCATCGGGACCTCACCCAATCCCGCCACCTAATGACCCCAACTGAATCGGTAAACGGGTCAAAGTGAGGCACCTATCATGTAGAGTCTCAATGACGTTTCGAGTAGTGAGGGCTAATCTGTACAACCAAGACCTCGGACTTATCCACTCGACAAATGGTAACCACTTGGAAAGTTCGAACGAGGGTAGTTCGATAGATCACCAGGTCACTATCCATCTGCATGCTCAGAACATCACAATGTTCCCTACCAATGAAACGTGGTACTTCACATTGCAGATGCTAGTCTCAAGCTCGGGCGGCCTTATCCTCATTTTGACGGCCCAATCGACTAGGAACGAGTTTAGAATCGACAGTGACTATTAGATGTGTTTCATGATAGCCATCATATCCACTATGACATCTAACATACACTATGGTGCATTCTAGGTCTTTATCCAACACAATTGTTAACATTATAAAATAATGAAGATAAAGAATGCCATATAAGAATACGAATTTCATAAATAAAGATCGTTTACAAAGAATCAACAATAACCCACACGCCACAAGTTGGCTAGTTGGGCACCTACTCTAACAAATCTGACCATCACTCAAAACGACATCGTATCAATCAAACTCATCTAATAACACGATACGGCGTCGCATTACCTCTCTCTCTAGATTCCCTTACTCAAATCTGATTCTAGCTAACACTCACGCGGGAATCCTGATAACTTATTTTTCCCAGGTACACCTCAAATCTGATATCTTCCGATACCAAGTCAAACCCGATAGTGACCAACAACTCAAATCTGATCTGTTCTACGCCAAATCTGAAAATCCGAAAATCACCAAAAGAAAAACCAATTCCTTCAAATCTGAAAACCCGATTAGCTATTGAATTACCAAGTTAAAAATTTCTAGTCCTCACATTAGAACTCTGAGCTTCTCTTGAATTGCTCTAAGCTAGTGCCCTCTGAGCTGATTTTCATGTCATGTTATCTGCTCCTGCTCTGTGCTGATTCTGTCTGTGCTGCTCCAACTTAGGCCTCTGAGCTTGTCTGAGCTGATTCACCTAATCTGATATGTCTTCAGCTCCATTCTAACTTGTGAGATCTGCTCTTGATTTGCTCTAAGTTGATCTTGTTGCCTGAGTTGATACGCTCTAAGCTGATCGACGCTCCTAAGCTGATCTTCTTCTTCGCTGGACTACGTGATTTGTTTATATGTGTACTTCTTCAACTCGTAGCTCTGGTCTGATCTGATCTGCTACAACGTACTTCTTTATTTCGCATCTGATCTGATATGATCTGCTACAGTGCACTGCTCCAGCTCGCGTCTGATCTGCATCAACTCGCGTCTGATCTACTTCGACTTAGATATGCGCACTCGATTAAATCGTTAGAAACATAAGAGCAGGGTTTATGTTCATCAAAATCCAGATCTGATCTGTTACACAGATCCAACAAAAATCATCTTCACTTATTTTATAATCAAACAAGCTAGTTTGAGTGAACTATTTCTAACTGTCAGAATAGTATTCTGAACCGAGTGAATGATTATCGATCAAAGCCCTCTAGTGGATTCATTTTGGAAATAGAAGAAGGTGAGACATAGATACTTAGTATTCAAATTTCTAGAAACAAACTTTCATCTTATCTTATCTTTCATTTATTTAAAGTTCCCGAAGTGTTTCAAGTTCTTTCTGCACTTGTAGTTCGAAATAATCAGACAGACCGAGAAATTGAACTCAAGCTGATAATCCATCTTTATTCACATAAAAATATTTTGAAGTATTTATCTACCCTTTCTGAACACACAGTGGATCATATCAACTCTTTATATCTGACATGCACAACTATTACAATCTATCAATATGAACATGAAATTCTTTATATCTGACATGCACAACTATTACAATCTATCAATATGAACATGAAATATATGCTTGATTTCTGATCATGCCTCAGGTTCCCTCGTTTTAGACTACACACTGTAGGGGTGCAAGCTCTAAACCCTAGATATACATGCACGAGCTAGCTCAGCGGTATACTATGACTCGCGCTAGCAATGACCTATTTTGTAATCTGTCATTCTAATTTTAAAAATTCTTTAATGCAAACTAATTATAGTAGTCAAAATTTTAATCCACTTTACACCCGTAAGAAATCTTGTGGTACCGACTACCAAGGCACGTATTACGAAGAGTATGTTAAACCAAGACTTTCATTAGCTTTAATTTTTATAGTGGACATTATATCGTATGAAAATTGAAGATTTAAGCCAAATCCCTATTTTATCAAAAAGAAAATAAAAGTTTTAGAAAAAGTTACTAATGTTAAACTTTAGTATATTTGCTACTTCTGCAGAATAGTGTGGTTATAGTTGTCATTCATGTATAGACAAACTTCTTTTGGGAAACATTGGACCCCACAAGGCTTCCATTCGAGAAAAAGTTTTTCCCACCTTTCTATTACTATAACAATTTATTCTCCCACGCGTCACTGACATAAAATATTTAATTGAGGAAAGAAATATCAAAATGTTGAGCTGGTGTATTTTGAAGTTTCCTTTTTTATATTGTCAAAGTTTTCTCAATACAAAAATTATTTTGTCACTATTTTTTATCTTTTTAATGGATAATTCATGTGGTGATAGATTATTAGTAATATTTGACATCATATGAACGTCAGAGATAAAGAGACTCGTGGAAAAGAACGAGACCATCTTATTACAGTAAATCGAAATTCGAACATTAAAAAGAATCAACACTCTAGTTGACCAACTTATATTTTTTTACAAATTTCCTTTAATCAATTAATGATTAATATATTCATAGTGATATAGTTTCGATAGCATTTGTTTAAATGATAAAATTATAATCTTATATTAGACTATTCATACTCTCCTCTGTTTAAGTGTCACGGAGGAGCTAGGAATAAAATTTCCCGTTTATTTGATGAGGAAATATATATTCATAAAGAATATGACTTTTCAAAACTACGTCCAAACAATTTTAAAACAATTAACTCTCAGTTAAAAAAGAAAAGAAATCTCGAACATTTACATATCTCCTACTACGTATTTGATAAACAGTCAGCAAACCTTTTCATTGGCTATTCACACACAACACACACACACCGCACTATATATTATATGCTATACATACATATTCCAGCCTGGTTTTCCTATCAATAGTTAGGTCTACAGAAGATAAAGAGAGAGCATTATTTCCATTAATGGAGGTTTTGTTCATTCTTTGTTTAGTAGTTTTGTTGCAACATGAATTTGTTGTTTCTGGACAAGGGGGAGTAAATCATAATGAGCTTATAAGTCCATCTCAGTTGGAGAAGTTCGTTGACGAGCTTCAAGACATGCCGCGTATCAACGGTTTCGATGTCGTGGATGGTTCTCCGGTCTCCAGATCACTCCATATCGGCATGTTTCACAAGAAATGGGTACGTGTATATATATGTAGTTTGCTTTTCCTTCTGATCTACCGAATTATATATATATAAGTGTTTGGTGCAAGATTGCGTGGCAAGATGATCAGCGGTTATATATATATATATATACATACCTTTTACCTATATAAATGTTTGGTGCAAGATTGTGTGCCAAGATGATCATATATATATATATATATATATATATATAGAAATTTTACGATTGCTACTGATTTTTCTCCAAATTGTGCAGGTATCCCAGTGATGTAGATAAACATATTTTGGCCCGCCAAACAGGTCTTTCAAGAAGCCAGGCAAGTTTCTTTTACCCCGAAGTTATTTTATTATTTAATTTATGAATTAAATGGTTTACCCCGAAGTTATTTTGTTATTCAATTTATGAATTTATTGATGCAATCGACAAACCGTATCTTCATTAAATAAAGCCCCAAGATTAAATCATTCAATGAAGGTTATTTTATTTCATTAGTATTTTGTCATTTATGATCGAAACTAGGAACTAATACGAACCTCATTTTTCAAAGTAGTCACGAAGCGACTGGAAGCTGGATGTGGACGCTTCATGTCTTCCTATAAAAAAACTTACTGAAAAAATTCTGTTAAAAGAATGAAAAATATTTAGACATAATGAGAAAAGTTTCAATTTTTTTCTTGTGAATTACAACTAATTTGCTCTATATCCTCAGGTTTCAAATTGGTTCATTAATGCCAGAGTGAGGCTATGGAAACCCATGGTGGAGGAAATGTACTTAGAAGAGCTGAAAGAGCAAGATGGCGTGGGAGCTATACAGGTTGCAAATGTTGATGAGGACGAAAGCCTGCAGGATCAAAATCTTTGCACAAACGAAGACCAAAAGCCAACCCACGATCAGTTAATACGAGTCGATTCCGAATGCCTATCTTCCATAATCAACAATCCTGAGAAGAACAATGGCAAAAAGAACAAAACCCTCCAAAATGAACTGCAAAACCAATCGTCTTTAGAACCTCTACGATTTAATTTAGGCAAAAAAGAATGGTAATAAAAAAGTAATCATTTAACTGATCTAGTATATTGAAATGTAAAGCGTTAAATAATCACACATCTTTGAACGGTTATTCATAACATATAATATCATAAATAAAGAATAAAATTGACCAAGATTAATAAATATCTAACCAACCTTTAATATGATGGTGTTTTTATATTTTATCCTATCCAATCAATTTTTAATTGCATTTGTTATTTATCCTTATTCTATCTATTTATTCTCACCATTCAAATCTTGAACATAGAGTTACAATATTATCATTAATACATAACATTACTAATATTTTTTATCTAGTGACAGTAGCAAACACATCGTTTACTGCTTTATCTCAAATTCAATCAATCAAGCTATCAAATGTTTACTTGCACTTAGTATTATATTTTGGCTATTATTTCATTCTATCAATCAAATCAATTAATATAAAATTACAGTATTATGCATAATCTTTAAAATTATTTATGATTATCGATAAATAAAAATATTTCAAATTTTAATTAATTCAAACCAAGCATATCCGTCATTATAAATATTATTCCATATACTACTCAATATTTAATGATCATAACATTATATTTATCCTATCATATCTAATCACTCAAAAGTAAACACAAACAGAGACATTTATGATTCTTAAAAAATTCTTTTGTCAAAAAAAAGTGTAATTTTGAAATAAAACATACTTTCGCAAAGCATAAGACTGGAAAAATGAATTATTTGGTCTATTAACTACTCCATTTTGTGTTTTGATCCATTAAAATTTCAAAGTTGGATTTTGGTACTATAAATTTATTGTTCATTTATTGTGATTTGATGGTTATGTGACATATTCACAAAGTCAATATATTCTGGTGTTATACCAACAAATGAATCAAAATAGTTCAAACTATAAGTTATATACCAAACAAAACTTTCAAAACTTTACTAAATACAAAATAAACAAGCTAGTAGAGCAAAAACTGTGTTCCTAGAAGTTTTACTGGTAGACAGTACCATTTACATGAAAAATCCTTGACATGTTAAGAGTTGGAGTGATGATTAACTTACAGGCATTGAATAGTGTCAGGACTTTACAACTTTAAGCAGCTCGTTAAAATTATTATCAAGAAAATAGGTGTTATTGAAAATATTCTAAATTTTGATAAAGACAAAAATCAGCTCATAAGCTATCAGATAAGATCAGGCGTAAGGAACGCAACAAACCAGATCATGCTAAGTAAGGTCAACTTAGTCATTAGAACATTTTATATCAGATCGGGATAATTAAGGACAACTTCGTCCTTGGACCAGCTCAGAAGGGCAAACAGATTGGAGCTTAGAAGAGAATAGATCAGCTTAGGAGCTTCGAGAAAATGGATCAGATTAAAACGAAGCTTCGAATCAGTTCAAGAGCAGAATAGAGTCAGGGAAGGTTCGTAAATCAAATCAGGTTCAGATCAGAACAAGAGTTGAACAGAGCAATCTTCGAGACATTGACTTGACAAAAGATGTGAAGCAGATATTCTTTTCAGTATAATATCAGATGGTCAGAGTCTACGAATACAAGAATTTCTACTTTGAGGCAACATTTAATGGAGTGGTATGGATCAAATGACGATCATTAAATGCATGAAAAAGGATTCAAAAATGAGTCTACAAGATACATTATTATCTTTTGAATCCTCAAGTATAAAAAGAAGAACAAGCGTGTGAGAGAAGACACAATACGACGATTTTGAACAAATCGCAATCTGAGCAATTTCACCTGCAAATTTTTCCTTTCAATCAGAAGATTGTTTTTTCATTGTTAATTTAAATCTTCTGTAAAGTATTTCAACTGAGTGTTGAATACTATAGACTTTGGATTGAACAGATTATATTATAAAAATCCTTTCTCAAATTTGTTTTCACACTGCATGCTGCATTTGAGATTTCACAGCCTACGTGTTGTTTGAGAGTTGAGATACTAGGAGTTTAGTTCGGGTGCTGCCTGACTGAGTGGATTAGGATATCGTGTATTCTACAGTAAATCCTTCTAGTTGAAATCCTTCTAGTTTGGAAGAAGGGGGGACGTAGAACCGTTGCTTCGAACTTACACAAACGAACTTGATTCTCTCATTCTTTTTTTTTTTTGAGTTTGCATACAAAATCCTTTTTAGTTCACTGCTCCATTGTGATCTTTCTGCATAAATTATTTATTTCACAAGAAAGCAGATCAGATCAAGTACAAGACTTAGCTTTTAACGAAGCTAATCCTAAAATTTTTTTAAAACACTAAAGTTTTTCAAAATAGATTATTCACCCTCCCTATAAATTCTAAACGTGTTTTATGACCCTATCAAGTAGTATCAGAATGCTTTCCTGTTCTGATCCAGACCGGATTTTTGATCCTATATTTCTATCAGGTGGTATCAGAGCAGGAACACTCAATCCTTGAACAAAATGTTTTTCAAAATATTACTCGCTTATTCTCCATGGCATCATATAAAATATCCCAATGTTTTCAAATGAGGAATATGATGATTGAAAAATTCGTATGCAGGTATATTTGGTTGCACAAGATGATGACATGTGGTTCATCATCACATATGAACCCATGAAGATTATGAAAGTCAATACCGCAGTTTCCATATCAGATGGGGCTCCTCACATGCTTAAAAAACCAACATGTGAGTGGACGACCGAAAAGACAAGAGGAAAGAAAACCTGGACAATGTGGCCTGGGATATACTCTACAAAACGCTGGATAAGAACATATTTAGCAAAATTTTAACATGTAAAATGGCCAAGGATATCTCTAGGAGAAGCTCACTCAGATTTTTGAAGGCAACGAGCAGACAAAAGAAAATAAGCTCACCATTGCCATCCAAAAGTTCGATTCAATCAAGATGAAGCCAGGAAAGACAATGGCAGAATTAGATGAATGCTTCAGTAGCATCATGATCGAACTCACATCTCTTGGGAAAAAGTACACCAATAGGGAGGTGGCCCTGAAGATGATGTAAGCTCTTCCCAGAGAGTGAGATGTCAAAACAATGGACATGAGAGAGTCCAAGGACATAAACAAGCTTGAACTCCATGACCTTTTTGCTAATATGAAGGCTTATGAGTTGGAACTGGAGACCAGATCAGATGGAGAACCATTCACTTCTCAATCGATGAAGGCTTGCTGTAATTGAGGACAAGCCTCAAATATCTGCAGAACAGATCGGCAACGACGTCATTACCCTCTTCGTTAAGAAGTTTTCATGTTTCATGAGAAGATCTTCCTCTCAATCCTTTTTGAATAAATCTCAAAAGCCCAAACAGACCATTAAGAACCAAAAAAGCTTTAATTGTGGCAGGTCTGGACATTTTGCTTCAGATTGCACAAAGACGAAAAAATATGACAAGAAGTCATCAGATTGGAGGCCAAAAATAGGCAACAGTAATACTTACAAGAAGAATTATTGTAAAGGTCCTGGTTGCTTAGAGAGTATCAGAAAACGGGCCGAATTCATTTTAGATGAGAGCACATCTTGTAGTTCCTCAAGAGAAAGAGAGGAATAGGAAGTACACTGTCTAATGCCTGACGACATGAGGTATTTGACTTCTCAAATGTTGAGTTTACTCTAGAGGACCTTATCTCTACACTTAACGAGATGGTCCACCAGCACGAATTCTTTCAAAACCATTGAAGGAAGTCAAAAATGAAGCAACGGCCCAAAAGCTAGGACACATGAACCAAGTTGCTCACAGCTTGGGGAATCTGAAAATATAAGGGCTGAGTTAAGTTAGCTAAAGGCTGACAATGATTCACTAAGATCAAAACTGAGGAGGTTACCATAGAAAATCAACGATTGAATCAATTGGCAAACTCTTGGATAGATCTTCAGTGTCTTTGAACAAGCTGCACGAAAGTCAAAAACCATGGGATGACAAAATTGGTGTGTGTTTAATAGTAGTGAAAGGAACTTGGATGAAACAAGTACTTAGTCTAGTCTGGATAAGGACAAATTCAAGAAAATTAATTTTGTCGAGGCCAGCAAGACACATGATACAATTGAGTCCAATATGATAATCAGAATACATCACATCTGAACATGGAAGATCAGATATTGGATATGTCAAGCCTGAGAATTCAAATCCGATCTGGCTACGGAACATGCTGGACAAAAGAAAAATGAAAGCCAAATCTACTTCATATCCATTTGATTGGAACAAAATGACTCGATGAAGGCCAGATCACATAAAAATCAAAGTTTCAGATCGGAAAAGTTCAATATGGTCAAAGTGCTAAACTGAATCAACACAGGCCTCGCAATAGTTTTTCACAGAGTTTTGTGGACCCGCGTACTGGAAAACAATAAAAGTAATACAAGTATGGGTCCCGAAAGGGCTAATCCGATCTGGACCCAAGTAAAACTGGGTACCAAAATTTTCTTTTCTGTTCGCAGATTAGCAAGTGGAAGCTATTGAAAAACTCGACATGGTGTCTAGATAGTGTATGTTCCAGACACATGATCGGAAATCAAAAGCTGCTAACCAACATCAAATAGTTCAGAGGACCAACGATCACATTTGCTGACAATTCAAAAGTTAAACTGTGGGCAAGTGTAAAATTGTCCATGGTAATATTATCATCAAAGAAGTGCTATTAGTTGAAAATATTTGCTGTAACTTGATCAAAATTAGTCAACTATGTGACAATGATTATACTGTGTATTTTCACAAACAAACGTGCAAAGTTCAGATCCGTGCCAGTCAGACAATTCTAACAGGGTACAGGTCTGGAAACACTTACAAAGAGAACTGGTTAGACAGCTGGTAGCTGAAGCAACATGCTTAATAGCTGAAAATTCAAAGTAATTTTTGGCATAATGATTAAATCATGTGAATTTTAAAACCATCGTCAGTATGTGTAAACATGATTTGGTAATTGGTTTGCCCAAAATGGATTTTTCAAAGGATAAGATTTTTCTGCTTGTTAACTTGGAAACAGGTCCGATCTAATTTTAAAAACAAAGGTAGTAACTCTTCTTCCCAAAGCCTGGAATTATTGCATATGGATCTTTTTGATCCGATACTGTTAGGATCGAAAAGCAAGCTCGGGAGTTCAGATGGGGGGTGATGAACTCCTTTGCTGATTTTTCTTTGAAAATTGTTTCGAAAGGTTTTACAGCTTTGAAGCAGTCGAGTTACCAGCTAGGAAGGTTCTCAATGTCTACTGTTGTCTTGTTTAATAAAATGATTTTTATACGGAATGAACACGATTCAATCAGCTGAACAATTTAATCAAGTGCGTGAATGTAAAATTTGTAGATACGAGAGATTTGTTTCTGGAAGTTCGGAGCAAATTCTCCTATGTCTCCTCTTCTTCCTCGATGGGAAGGTTTATGCTAGAAGACTTTGATTTATAAAACTCTTTGTACAAACCCACTCCCGCAACCAGCAGCCACGAGAACTCCTAGCAAACACCAACGAAACACAGACCCGCGATCTGGTTTGTAATACAACAATTTCAGCTCTAAGCTGGTTATGCTACTATGCACTTTGACACTATCTGTTTATGATTTACAATAATCGCTCAATACTGCAGAGTGTTTAAATACAAGAGTCTGTGAAACAGAAAAGGAAATAGACAATCTGTGCGTGTGTCACTTGTGCAAGCTGGTTCAAGATGAATTCTGCTTCTGTGAAGAGCTTCACAGCTTCTCTTCTCTTCTATATATACTCTTTGGATGCAACGGTAATAAATGTAGCCAGTAGACACGTTGTATGCATCCAAATTGAATTTCCTGCGATGCCTTAAATGGATGTACTATGAAAGTACAGCTTTATTAAATTCATTGCCTTTTTTAGCAACTCTGTGCCATCTTCAGTTTGTACTATATCTCTGCGTATCTGTTTTTTGTTTAAAGTAGTTCCAACGACTACAAATCACTGCAGAGATGTCAAATGTCTTGTTTCAGACTGTACGTAGCTTCAAACATTAAAAGTTCAATTTACTATATCGTTCTGTACTCTGCTGGTTTACGTTGTCATGTACCAAACTGGTTTTCCCGTTCTGGTTTCTGAGTACTGCACTGCTTTTCTTGATCGGATATGTGTCTCGATTAAAACCATGCTGCTCTTGCCTTTGTTTTATACTGATTTGAATATTAATCTCTGTATGCTCATATCCTCAGCTTCATACCACTTTGTAAGATTCTTCGAGCTGGTTTCTTAATATGGTCTTCCAACCGATTATCTTATTATTACAGCTGTTTTTGTTATCAGCGAGCTATTCTTGGAGCTGTAAACCACTGTTTTCTTGCTCTTCAATTCAGTGATTTCTGATCTTCGATCTTTCTCAATTTATTTGGCTCGGCATCTTTGAACTGGTGTTAGCAAGACTTGGTATCCAGCAGAGCTATCAGCACACCTTAGATTCCTGACCAGCACGTCTTGATATCTTGAACCAGCTTGACCAAAATCCCTTTGCTGGTTTGTCCTCAATGCTCTGAGCTGGTTTTTCCTTGACTGGCTTGACTCTGATTCGATCTGGTTTCTTCTACCTACATAGTAAGCTTCGTCTAGATCTTATCACTTTGGTCCAATTTCTCTTTTATTGATTTCATTTCTTGTTCATTTTTGCATCACCAAAACTTCTGAAATTCATTCTAACAATTTCCCTCTTTTTGGTGATGACAAAACCCTGGTTGTAAAAGGATATTTCTATAAAACATTTAACCATTTTACAATGAGAAGGTTAGCTCTTAATAACTCAGTCCAAAAACGAATCAAAAACCGCCCTTGCACTAAAACCATTCACTGTATTTAAATCTTTCACTATCAATGCCCGGTCTATATCTTCCTGCACATGGTCCTCTTCATCCTCTTGGACTTGGTCCTCTACCACGTATACTACTTTATCCGCTGGTCGGTCCTTCCCCTCCCGGTTTACTAGATCCGTCTATTGGTCTACTCTGCCCACCTTCCCCCTTTTTGGCATCACCAACCCGTTTGAGATGCTCAACTAGCTCGGAAAGCTGCAATTTTACCATATCAAGATCAGTGGTCAGCTGGTGTTGCTGTCCAGCAAGCTGACAAACTGGTTTCTAATGCGGTTTGGGAAGATGTATTGCCGGCCAGTGTATCCATCTTGGCATGAAAGATATGCTTGTGGCGTCCAAAGTCCATCTTCAAAAATGTCTGAGTATCCATCATCTGCTCAATATTGGAACTCATAGAGCGAAGTTTGGACTCCATAGAATGCTCCTTTGAATCTATAGAGAGCGTCCTTGAGTCCAAAGAGGTCATCTTGGACTCCATATAAATCATCCCGGAATCAATTGAAGCGGCAGCTTTGTCCACTTCATCAAACTTAGAGTACGCGGGAGGACTCTCTGGAGGACTAGATACAATCATTTGTTGAGAACCAGTGTGGGAGGATTCTGAGCTTCCAAGGAAGGATAAGCGTGTGTCCTCCTCATTGTCTGCAGTATAGGCAACCATTCAAAGATTTGATGGAGAGGGACCCTGATGGTCCGTATCATGCTCATCAAAGATAGAATGTGTTCCTGGATTATTCACAGTGTCCACAATATTTACAGATGGGTCCGCAATTAGAGTGGGGTTGCCACCAGAACCTTGTTGTTCAGCCAGAATTCTGTACATATTCATGTTCACAATGATCCCGGTGCTCATTGTCTAGACACTGATGCTTTTCTTCTTGATCTAATGGCTCAATCTCGTGAGCCTGATGCACTTGATATTTCACGACCTCATTCTCACTGACCTGCTATACAATCTGCTGTCCTGCTGCCTGTTCTTGTTCAGCCTGACTGCAAAATTCTAAAGCAAGAAGCTGTGGTTTATAGGAAGCAGATTCTATAAATGAAGCTTCTGGAGCAACAATTGGCAAACCCGCTATCACTCGTTGAGCCATGTGCAGCGTAGCTATCTCTTTAAGTTCTTTGTTCAGAAACTGAATGCAGAGATAATCATGATTCACAGATGGAACATCCAGCTTGAAATTAGCCAGATGCGCATTATACAGTTCCTGGACTTCTAGGTCGTAGAGTTTATACAAAATGAGCGATCGTCGCTCAAATAATTCCGAGACCTGCTCAGTCTCACCCCATGCCAAAAACTGTTCTTCAATTTGGGCCAGATGTTCAAAAGACAAGACTTTTAGCAATACCTATTTACGAAAATGCAACCATTCGTCAAAGGTTTTCATCTGTACAGATACATTGTCCCATGCGGATTTTAGCGCCAGCTGGCAATTCTCCTCAACAGGGGCAGGTTTGTTCATAACAGCTAGGGTCTCTTTTCCCTTTGAAACGAGATTGATTTTGGGCCGAAAGTATGTTACCCAGCCGATCTCCCAGATTTGTACAGGGGAGAAGACGCCCTACCCCACAAATGTCATCATCTGTAGAGCTAGTTGCTTAGTCACCACCATCATTGCTTGTCATTGAGATCAGATACCTGCTCATGCTGAGAAGTGCTTCCCTCCGTATCGATTCTGTCATCCTTGTTTACCCAGTCTGTGATTTCAAAGGTTTCCCCTCGGGACATCCATCAGTAGACATTATTTGCTCATATTGAACACTAGTAGAACCAACTACATTTTGACCTCCATGCTCCATCTAAGTATCATACTCCAGATTTTCTTCAATCCGATCGTCACCACCCCTCTGTTCATCCTGGTCAAAATCCATTCTCTCATGCTCTCCTGAGCCAGTAACTAAGTTATCCTCACCCGAAAATCTCTCTTCTTCAGTGGGTATATCTGGTATTGGATCAGGTTGAGAATCGATGTTGGCACCAGTCGACCCTTTTTGTTTTTGTTGCCTTTGTGTTCTCTTTCTCTTTGCAAAATCCTTGAGAGGTAAAGAGATGGTGGATTCTGAATCAGAGGATTCATATACTTGCCTTCACTTGCATCGACGTGTCACCAGCGGGCTCGAATCTTTGTCTGAGCTTGTTTCAGAGTTCGAATTCGTAGGAGCAACTCGGATTCCAGCCTCCACTGATGGCCTCTCATCCATTTGCTTTGCCATCTCAGTGGTTTTCGTCATTTTCTTCTTCTGTCCTGCCTCCATTGTTTCTTTCTTAGGTTTGCCCACTCTTTTTTTTTCGCTGCAGCTATAGACTGTGTTGCCACTGATTGTGATATCTGTTTCTCACCTCCATCGGTGCTACTGGTAGCATCTTCTTTGCTTGCTCGTTTCCCCAGTTGATTTTTCCTGATTTTTCTTGATGTATGTCAGCACCGACTTGTTGGTTAACACCTTTTGAGGGTGCAACTTGATTGAATCCTGAGATCAGACTTCACCAGCCATTCTAAGAAGACACTAACCTGTACGACAAACCCCTGGGACGCTGCAGCTATAGACTGTGTTGCCACTGATTGTGATATCTGTTTCTCACCTCCATCGGTGCTACTGGTAGCATCTTCTTTGCTTGCTCGTTTCCCCAGTTGATTTTTCCTGATTTTTCTTGATGTATGTCAGCACCGACTTGTTGGTTAACACCTTTTGAGGGTGCAACTTGATTGAATCCTGAGATCAGACTTCACCAGCCATTCTAAGAAGACACTAACCTGTACGACAAACCCCTGGGATTGTCGCTTAGGTTTGTTTACCATACTAAACAATACTTGAAACAGAATTTGAATCCAGTTAACTTTCTGCCCGACGTAATAGCGACCATGAAATTAAACTTTTCATTGGTAACCATATCAAACGATCCAGCCTTAGCGCACAACGCCTTGTCTACAATATCATGCAGCAAACGGAATTCCATCTTCATACCCTTTTTCTTGGATGGTGTGCAAAATAGCTCGTCGGAGCCAGAGAACAGACTTCACATCTCAGCCACGGTCTCCCTTGGAATTTATGTGAGATCTGTCAGCCCCTCAGTAGGTAGTCTAAAAACTTCAGTGAACACATCCTTGGTAAGCGCTATTTTCTGATTGCCCCACAGAACTAACAATCGTTCCCACAATGACTTTCGCATTTGTGAAAAATTCAATCACAGCGCCCTCATAAACTAGATCGGATGCTTCCAGAAACCCCTTAAGCCATGTTTCCTCCCCATCTTCATACCCTTTTTCTTGGATGGTGTGCAAAATAGCTCGTCGGAGCCAGAGAACAGACTTCACATCTCAGCCACGGTCTCCCTTGGAATTTATGTGAGATCTGTCAGCCCCTCAGTAGGTAGTCTAAAAACTTCAGTGAACACATCCTTGGTAAGCGCTATTTTCTGATTGCCCCACAGAACTAACAATCGTTCCCACAATGACTTTCGCATTTGTGAAAAATTCAATCACAGCGCCCTCATAAACTAGATCGGATGCTTCCAGAAACCCCTTAAGCCATGTTTCCTCCAGGGACTTAAACATTTTTACCATCCTGTCGTGCTTCATTACAAGCACGGACTTAAGTTTACCTGCATAATATTGACGAAGAAGGAGGCAGCCATATCGATGATTAAAATAGCTAAGAAGCAAAAGGTTTGCAAGGGATTATTCGAGAATGCTAGAAATTCGCTTGGTATTTTGCTTGAGTGCACAAAAAGTTTTGAGAGCGTAAGGAAAGAATAAAGTGAAAATGGTTTATTTTGAGCGGGGAGAGAGAAGGTTTTACTGGACACGTGTAATCATCATATTTAAAAGACATTTGAAATTCCAAAAGGATGACAGTTCGTCTTAAAACGTTTCAAAAGTAACCCAATCTTAACCGTTCATATTTATGCACTAGTACGGAAACAATTTAGGCAATACCTATGATGACATCACACTGTGTGTGTCCCGAGCTGGTCCAGATCGCATACCAGCTTGAAGACAACCAGCAGACCTGTTTTGATATCTGTTTAAATCATTTTGTTCCCCCTGAATTCGTGCATACATAACACAATTAAGACAAGTCAAGGAGACCTAAAATGTTTCTAAAAAAGAAAACTTAGCGTCCAGCAGGGGTTTTATATCTGTGAGCAGCTCAGCATTTCCAGTCATGTGCCTTGCACATCCACTGTCCAGATACCAAGTTTTGTGCTCCAGTCTGGATACTTGTTGTACCTACAGTCACGTGAGAAAGGATTTTGGTACCCTTTGATTCATTTGGGTCCAGGTTTGATTAGACCTTTCGAGACCCATACTTGGATAATATTTATCCATTTATCGATGTGTGCGTCAAAATATTTGTGTGCCCCATGTGTTTTCTTTGATCTGGATGGGGTGTGAGATGTAGCAGATGAGCCATTTGATACGATCTTGAAGCTTTTACTGTTTGTCCTTTGAAGTTCGAGTGAACTGGCATTGTATTGTACCACCAGATTTGGGTTTATCCCGCCTCTGTGTTATTCTTTTGTTTAACCAGCTCTCCCGAGACTTCTTAGGAGCAAAGTACCCCAGCCCACAAATCTACTCTTCCAGATCGAAGGCTTGGCTACTATCATGTCTTCACCAGATTGCGCCTCTGTGGGCTGTTTTGCGCTAGATTTTACAAAGTTCATTGTTTTAAGCTTTGTCTTTTCTAGCCTTGAAGTGCTGCCAGTTTCTGATGTACTGCCTTCATCGCTATTGTAGCCCAATCCGGTTCTATCACCGGATGGCTTTGTAGCTCCATGCAGTTTGTGTAGTGAGGCAGAAGACCTGGTCCAGGAGCTCACTATACCAGCCAGTCGCTGGTTCTCATAGAGCATCTCCTCTGTTCTGCCTTTCAATTCGGCATTCTCAGTTTAAAGCTTACTTAAAGCGGTTTGAATATTACTTGAGCCAACCAACTCAGCGCTTGTTGCACAGCTCTCTTTTTCAGTTTTAACTTCTTCGAATGAATGAGAAAGCTTTCTATATTCTATGACCATTTCATTTAGCACAGTGATGAGATCCTCACGTGTAAATTCAGGATTTGAAAAATCAAATACCTCCTCAGTGTCATCGGTCATGAGACACTGTACTTCATCTTCACTCTCACTTGATGAAGATATCTCAGAACTGGATTCTTATGAATCTGAATCGGTCCAAGCACTTTTTCTCTCTTCAGCCACCATGGCTTTCTCCTTTCTCCCTTTTTGATAGACCTTTTTCTCCTTCTTTTATTTATTGGCGCTGCGATCCGGTCGCTTCTTGTCATCCCTTTGGCTTCATGCAATCAATCATGAAGTGACCAGGCCTGCCACAGTTATAACATTTTTCATCAGAAGGAGTATTGAAATTATTCTTGGGAGAATTAATAGAGAAAGGTTGAGTATTCTGCTTCCGCATGAATTTTTTGAATTTTCTTATGAACAAGGCCATCACATCCTTGCTCATTTCTTTTGCTGATCTGCTACTGGTGTAACATGGGCTTTGTTCTGGAATAGTTGCGGCGAGAGCTCTGGTTGGTTGTGACGTAGATGGCTCAGCGTCTGCTCTTGTTTTCAGTTCGAACTTGTATGCCTTTAGGTTGGCAAACAAGTCATGTAGCTCCAACTTATTCAAGTATTTTACTCTCGCATGGCCATAGTTTTCACATCCCACTCTTTGGGAAGTGCTCGCATCACTTTTAGAGCCAGTCCTTGTTTTTTGTACGTCTTGTTTAGTCTGGCCAGCTCAATCACCAGAGAACTAAACCTTTCATCAAATTCGGCCATGGTCTCCTCAGGCTTCATCTTGATAAGCTCGAATTTTTGTAGAGCCACGGTCAGCTTTTTTTCCTTTGTCTTTTCGTTCCCCTCGCATATCTGGGTCAATTTCTCCCAGATTTCCTTTGCAGTTGCGTAGGTCTGGATCTTGCTAAACATGTTATTGTCTAGCGTGATGTAGAGTATGTCCTTAGCAACATTGTCCATATTTGCTTCTTTTTGTCTTCGAAGGTCCACTCCGGTCTGGGTTTCTCAATCCATTGGGGAGCACCATCAGCTATTGCTAAAACAGTATTTACTTTTAGTATTTGCATTGGTCTGTTGGTAATCACGAACCACATGTCATCATCTTGTGCTGCTAAGTGCGCCTGCATCCGGATCTTCCAGCCATCATATTCCTCCTTAGATAACATAGGAATTTTAGTGTGAGAAATCGACATATTTAATAAGTAACAATGAGTAAATTGTTCAGGCACTGAGAAACCCGCTCTGATACCACTTGTTAGGATCGAAAAGCAAGCTCGAGAGTTCAGGGGGGTGAATGAACTCCTTTGCTGATTTTTCTTTGAAAATTGTTTCGAAAGGTTTTACATATTTGAAGCCAACTTCCAACCGAGTTACCAGCTAGGAAGGTTCTCACTGTCTACTGTTGTCTCGTGTAATAAAATTATTTTTATGTGGAATGAACACGATTCAATCAGCTGAACAATTTAATCAAGTGCGTGAATGTAAAAGTTGTAGAGACGAGATATTTTTTTCTGGAAGTTTGGAGCAAATAATCTTACGTCTCCTCTTCTTCCTCGATGGGAAGGTTTATAGTAGAAGACTTTGATTTATACAACTCTTTGTACAAACTCACTCCCACAACCAGCAGCCACGAGAACTCCTAACAAACACCAACAAAACACAGACCCGCGATCTGGTTTGTAATACAACAATTTCAGCTCTAAGCTGGTTGTGCTACTCTAGTAATTTGACACTATCTGTTTATGATTTACAATAATCGCTCAATACTGCAGAGTGTTTAAATAGAAGAGTCTGTGACACAGAAAAGGAAATAGACAATCTGTGCGTGTGTCACTTGTGCAAGATGGTTCTAGATGAACTCTGCTTCTGTGAAGAGCTGGTTAGCTTCTGTATACAATGATTTCGTTGTAAGTGTTCGTTGATCATCCAACCCCTTCATAGCTTCTCTTCTCTTCTATATGTACTCTTTGGATGCAACGGTAATAAATGTAGCCAGTAGACACGTTGTATGCATCCAAATTGAATTTCCTACGATGCCTTAAATGCATGTACTATGAAAGCACAACTTCATTAAATGCATTGCCCTTTTTAGCAACTCTGAGCCTTCTTCAGTTTGTACTATATCTCTGCGTATCTGTTTTTAGCTTAAAGTAGTTCCAACGGCTACAAATCACTGCAGAGATGTCAAATGTCTTGTTTCAGACTGTACGTAGCTTCAAACATTCAAAGTTCAATTTGCTATATCGTTTTGTACTCTGCTGGTTTACGTTGCCAAGTACCAAGCTGGTTTTACCGTTTTGGTTTCTGAATATTGCGCTGCTTTTCTTGATCGGATATGTGTCTCGATTAAAACCATGCTGCTCTTGCCTTTGTTTTATACTGATTTGAATATTAATCTCTATATGCTCAGATCCTCAGCTTCATACCACTTTGTACGATTCTTCGAGGTGGTTTCTTATTCTGGCCTTCCAGCCGGTTATCTTATTACTCTAGCTGGTTTTGTTATCAGCGAGATATTCTCGGAGCTGTAAACCACTATTTTCTTGCTCTTCAATTCAGTGCTTTCTGATCTTCAATCCTTCTCAATTTATCTGTCTCGGCATCTTTGAACTGGTGTTAGCAAGACTTGGTATCCGGCAGAGCTATGAGCACACCTTAGATTCCTGACTAGCACGTCTTGATATCTTGAACCAGCTTGACCCAAATCCCTTTGCTGGTTTGTCCTCAATGCTCTGAGCTGGTTTTTCCTTGACCGACTTGACTCTGCTCCGATCTGGTTTCTTCGTCCTTCCTAGTAAGCTTCGTCTAGATCTTTTCACTTTGGTCCAATTTATCTTTTATGGATTTCATTTCTTGTTCATTTTCATCACCAAAACTTATGAAATTCATCCTAACAGATACCCGTGATGAGCTTAGGGGGAAAGACATACACCTTGGTTATAACTGATGATTACTCAAGATTCACCTGGGTAATATTTTTACAGTCAAAAGATTAGACTGCAGACCAGCTGATAAAAATTTTGAAATGACTTGAAAACCAGAAATCTTGTTCATCAATTGAATTAGGAGTGATCGAGGCACATAATTTTAAATTAAAAATTATTCTTCTTATCTAGAAATAATTTAATCAGGCATGAGTTATCTGTGGCCAGATCACCTCAGCAGAACGGACTTGTTGAGAGAAGAATCGTACTTTAAAAGAGGATGTTCCGTGATTTCTCAAAAGTTTGGGCAGAAGCAATGAACATAGCATGTTATACCCAGAACAGATCAATGATTAACAATAATATATGGAAGACGTCCTATGAGATCTGTAATGGCAAACAACCTGAAATATCATATTTCAAATCTTTGGTTGTAAATGCATATACACAACAATGGAAAATTAAATTTAGCTGCATTTGATGCGTGTGCTAACAAGAAATTTTCCTTCGATAATCTGCTGTCAGTAGAGCGTATAGAGATTTAACAACAGAACTCCGACAGTAGAAGAGTCAATACATGTTGTTTTTAGTGAAAATAGTTTACTCATCTTCTACTGCTTCTATTAATGATTTAAGAAACAAACTGATCCAGCAGAGATCAGCTGAGATTCAAGATAATCTAGCAGACAAAATCCAAACGGATCAGTATAGGTGATGCAAGCTGATCCAACAGACGAAATCCATGCTGATCTAGTAAATGAGATCCATGTTGATCCCGAAGATGTGATCCAAGATGATCAAGCAAGGAATTTCGATGAGGATCTAACAGCTGCGCATGAGAAACATAACACATCGAATAAGATCATCTCGTACCTAGTTTCCGATGGAATAGAAATCATCCACCCGAACTGGTCATCGGTTACCCTTCTACACCGCTTAGGACGCGACGACAGATGATAAACGAAGAATATCTTAACTCTGCCTTTATTTCTCATAGAACCTAAGAAAGTAGAAGAGACCTTAGCTGACCCAAGCTGGATAGACGCAATGCAAGAAGAAATTAGCCAGTTTGAAAGAAATAAAGTTTGGAAATTAGTTCCTAGACCAACTGATCAAAACATAATAGGTACTAAATGGGTCCTTAGGAAAAACCTCAATGAAGATGGCACCGTAGTGATTAATAAGACCAGATTAGTCACTCAAGATTATAGGCAAGAGGAAGGAATACATTTTGATGAATCATTTGTGCCTGTTTCCATATTAAAAGCGATTAGGATTTCTCTCGCATATGTTGCATATAAAAAATTTCAAAGTATTTCAAATGGATGTAAAAAGTGCTTTCTTGAATAAATTCAAGAAGAGGAAGTGTATGTTGCACAACCTAAGTTATGTTTATAAACTGGACAATTCTCTGTACGATATGACACAAGCACCAAGAGTTTGGTATGATATTCTGTCCAAATTTCTACTTCAACATGACTTTGTGATTGGAACATTGGACAAAAATCTGTTCAAATTTACTATAAATGATCATGTTTTTCTCGTCCAGGTATATTTTGATGACGTTATTTTTAGCTCGACTAATTTTAAACTTTGTGAAAAGTTTTCGAAACTGATGTAGGATAAGTTTGAGATGAGCATGATGGGTGAACACATTTTTCTTGGACTTACAAGTCAAGCAGCTTGAGAATGGTACATTCATAAATCAAGCTAAGTACACAAAGGAACTTCTGAAGAAGTTCGGGATGGAAAAAAGTTCAGCCACGGCCACTCGATCTGATGAGTGTATCCATCATGCTATACAAATACAAAGCTGGAACTGTCGTTGTGGTGACAATGTATCGAGGAATGATTGGATCTCTATTGTACTTAACTGCTAGCATGTGCTAGATTCAAATCCAATCCAAAAAAATCACATTTTTTGCTATAAAAAATAATTTTAAAATACTTGGACTCAAAACATGGGTCTTTGGTATCCCAAAGATTCCGGTTTCAATTTATTGGATATTTTGATGCATATTACACAGGTTGTCAGGTAGATCGCCAAAGCACAAGTGTAACTTGTCAATTCTTGGGTGATAAGCTCATATCATGGTTCAGCAAGAAGCAAACTTACGTAGCAACATGGTTCAGCAAGAAGCAAACTTACGTAGCAACATCTACTGCAGAATCCGAGTACCTAGCATCTGGGAGCTGTTGTGTTCAGATATTGTGGATTCAGCAATAGCTTAGAGACTATAGAGTTGAAGCCATCGAATCACCCATTTTCTGTGACAACACAAGTGCCATTGCAATAACTCAGAACCTTGTGCTACATTCCAGAACCAATCATATTGATATACAACATCATTTCATAAGGTACGATGTGATGAAAAAGGACATCCGGGTGAAGCATGTTTCAACAGATCAGCAAGTATCTGATATCTTCATAAATCCTCTACGGAACGCTAAGTTTTCTTATTTTAGAAACATATTTGGTCTCTTAGATATGTCCTAAACTGAGTACGCTTTTGGTCATGGAGAACAAATTTTTTCAAACAGATAAGAACGAAGTATGCGATTTGTGTGTAATCTGATCTGATTGTATCCAATCTATTTCAGTTTAGATACATATATTTTCAGATCTTATCACAGTGTTTGAAAGTTTTTTCCTACCTGATATAGTAATATATGAACGTTTGAGATTTAAAATTTCTTTTCATATCTTTTTAAATCATACGTTTACAGTGATTTGAATTTCAAACATTTTTTACTCTACAAATGACACGTATACCCACGTCTTTTCACTGTTCACACATATCTATATTTACCATATACAGTTATTTTACATTACATTTTAAAAAATCTCTCTGTTTTCCAAAAACTTTTTCACATCCCTAAACTATTATCATATTCTAAATCTTTTTTGCAAATGGAATCTTTCCGTTCTGACCATTCCCGGTGAAGGTATGGTTAGGATGTTCCGAACTCTTGAATCATCTAGACTCGGAGGCTTTCTGGGGATTTCAGGGTCGGTATATGAAGAGGCCCTCACTCGGTTCTTTAGTGTAGAATCGACGGTTGATGGAGAAGTTGCTAGTAGAGTGGATGGTAAACAAGTGGTGGTTACCAGGGAGATGTTTACAACCAGGGGCGGATCTTCTCATGGGGCTAGCCTGGGCTTTAGCCCAGGCTAGCCCCAAAAGGCCCATGTATATATATATATATATAATATACATATTGTTAGGGGCGGATCTTCTCATGGGCTAGCCTGGGCTTTAGCCCAGGCTAGCCCCAAAAGGCCCATGTATATATATATATATATAATATACATATTGTAATAGTTAAAAAAAAATTAATTAAGCCCAACCCCGAAGAAAAAAAATTAATTAAGCCCAGCCCCCAGCCCAATTTCCTGGATTCGCCCCTGTTTACAACTTTTGGTTTTCCAACAGAGAGCATAACCAATTTCGGAATATCCCACCTGCAGCCGTCGAGGAGACGAAGATAGTATTCTCAGTATCTGGTGTTCAGTCAAACCTTCAAGCAAAAATAATGAGATGAAGGTGTAATACCGACTTCTGAATGATATTGTACCCAAGTCGTTGACAGCAAAAGTAGGGTCCTTTGACGCTGTCACTGTAGAATTCTTTGAAGTACTGGTGGCGATCAGCGCTAGGATAAGGATTAACTGGTCAAGAGTTCTATTCGAAATTTTCATGGCTATGGTTGCATCTCGAGCCTTCCAGTCTCACGGTTATGCAGTGCAGATAAGTAAGCTGCTTGAGACATTCACTGGCATGGATTTTGGAGAATCTATGGCTCTTCATCTGCTAAAAGTGTTGAACGTCAAGTATGTTCACACTTATAAACTCTTCTGTGGTATCTGACCTTTTTGAAGCACATCGTCAGATCGGTGATGATGAGAAGATGGTCGCCAAAAAGAAGCTTAAAGCTCATGAAGATTCAAGAGCAACTGAGCTGAAAAAGAAGCGGATAGCAAATAGAAAAGCCACTATGGAGATGCTGACAAATCACAGAAGAAGCTAGAGCTGAGGGCTCTCAATTGATTCAGATGAGATATGACACCAGTTCAGAGGCCGCAGAGCATCCCTCACCAAATAATAGCCAGTTTTATACTATTGTGCTTGCACCAGTGCCTCAAGAAATGTCTAAAAGGCCTAAGCTGGTGCAACCCATTTCTGCTATTCCTGCTGCAACAACTGTTTGTATAGATGTTGAGAAACCTGTTGCTGTTACTGCTGCTATGGAGGAACCTCTTCCAGTAATTTTTGAGGAACATAGTGTTGTAGTTGATGAAGAACAGGTTGAAGCCGCCGTTGGAAATACGACCAATACAGTTGAGAATCCTCATCCGGAGGACAATGGTGTTCACTGGAGTGGTGGCCCTGCGACGACTAGTATAAAGATAAAGGAAATAAATACCACACACTTCCTACCAAAGATCGATCCAATGGCCAAGGGAAAAGAACTATTGGTGCCATTGAATAGGTTGAACCCAGTGGAGGAACACTGTTTGGAGGTGACCAAGGCTATTTGAGAGGTTATAGAGCCTTGAGTCACGCAGTATGATCAACGGAAAAAGTATCGAACTCTGGTCAGGCTGAACAAGATTTTGTCCATGACGCTCATAGAACAATTGACGAAGATAGAAGACAATTTAATGCTATGGACTGAGAAACAAAGGTTTCCGAACTATTACTGGGATGGGAGCTAATAGGTTCAAAAATGTTCGAGTAATTTTTGTGGAATATGTGGCGGAGCATTGTAAAAAATTTGATTAAGATAATCATCTACAAACCGTGAGCATTCACCTTCTTGAATCATAACTGAAACAGATCAGGGAACAATGTAGGTATCACCGAGCGCAAGAAAGACTACCTATTGAGTTTCCTAAACGACCTTTCTATGGGGAAACATCTACTGAGATTGAACCGGGAGGCGCGGCAAGCTCAAGCACAGAACCTCTTAACCATAAATGAACGAAGATGAGCAACCGGCTCAAGTTCCACGGGAAATTGAGGATATTCCGATGATGACAGCAAAGCACAAGACTTTTGACGGTGCTAAGGAAACGAGATCTGAAACACTTTTGGATCATTAGGCTCATGATTTGGAGCAAAGGGCTCTAGATCAAGTAGAGGAACAAAAGATTCAGATAGAGGAGCATTAGGCTCATATAGGTATACAGGATTACCAGGAGAAACAGGATAAGATAAAGGAGCATCAGGCTCCACTTTCTAAAAAGGATTTTTTCACCGTACATAGCTCACATAGTTCAGATATTCATTTTACAGATACAGAGAAACAAGATGTTCTAGAACAGGATACTATACAGAGTACAAAGATTTTAGCATCTATTGATACACATGTACATAACGATGAAGGATCAGGTTCGGATCGGGACGTAGTTGTGTCTCGATCTGAGGGCAACAAAGATATGTCGATGATCCCTACTGTTAAAACTATCCAGACATCGAATTTTGAATCAGAACTTCAAAACTCAGTAAAGAAGGTGATAGTATTCACGCCGGTGTGCAAAGTCTATGAGTCCAACAAATAGAATCTCTGGTTGATATGTTGAGCCTCAAGGATCGCATGCTCACTAGGCTGACCACCTTGGCTAAGGATTTAAATGACACAAAGCAGAAGCTTTCTGGAGGACTAGCTGCACTTAGCTCTCAAATGGCTGAGATTGTACCATGCTTAAATGGTGGTGATGTCAAAAAGTAGAAAAGCAGTCAGAGGAGGAGAGAGAAGAATTTATCTGATTCAGATGTTGTGCACAGCTGGTGTTGAAGATTTTTTGTACAGGATTGTGTACAGAGATACAAAAATACAGTTGTATAGTCCCATTCTTTTATTCTTCTTATAGATGGAGAAGTTGTACAAAGAAGTGCTTAACCAAAAACCAGATTGGGACTTCAGAACTCATCTTGAATCCAGATTAAGACTTCATGTAGGAAACAAGAGTCTGGTCCAAGTATATAGGTTGCAAAGCATTAATAGATGGCTTATCTTTATCAAAGTAACTTGTTCTTCTGAGGATGAGTGATGATGAACTATGGAAAGGAGCAAAGGATAATGATGCAGATCTCGGTTTGTAGGTTTGACGTACTTGCACACTCGACAAAAGATATGATGCTCCACAGTTCATCTCAGGAAAGTGTCATAGAATCCACAGACAAGCTTTTGTTCCGTTCTTGTATTTCTTAATCAATTGATCATAGAAATCTAAAGAAGCAAGAACAGGATTATATCGTCTTTGCAAGAGCTTATTGTCGAAGCACCTCTCTGGTGTGGTTTGAACCGAGAGTAATGCCACCTGGTGTCATTTCAATGATATACAAAGGGATTCTTGACACTTTTGCATCTCTTTATGTAATGCTTTGCTGGAAAAACCCATCCTTTGACTATTTTGCAAAGCTTCAGTATTGCATAGATAACAATATGAGGATGCAGATCTGGGTTGTCTGATGATAGCTGAAAAGAAGCTTAGATGCTGATGAGGAAATTTTAAAGAGAAATTCTTCTACGTATTCAGCTCTAGGTTTTGTCATCATCAAAAAAATGAGAAATTGGTGGGAAAATATTCTAAGTTTTGGTGAAGACAAAAATCAACAGAGGCTATCATATCAGATCAGGCGTAAGGAACGCAAAAAAACCAAATTAGGCTAAGTAAGGTCAACTTGATCTTTGGAACAGTTGAGATCAAATCGGGATAAGTAAGGACAACTTAGTCCTTGGACCAGCTGAGAAGAGAAATAGCTCGGAGTTTAGAAGAAAATAGATCAGTTTAGGAGCTTCGTGAAAAGGGATCAGATTAGAACGGAGTTTCGAATCAGTTCAAGAGCATAACAGAGTCATTGGAGATTCGTAGATCAGATCAGAATAAGAGTTGAACAGAGAAATCTTCGAGTAAGTGACTTGACAAAAGTTGTGTAGCAAATATGTTTTTCAGCATAATATCAGATATGCTAAAGTATAGCCGAATAAGATATTTGCTTCTTTGGCGAAAATTTAATAGAGCTGTACAGATCAAAAGACGATCATTAAATGCTTATTAAATGCATGGACAAGGATTCAAAGATGAGTCTACGAGACACATTATTACTGTTTGAATCTCAAGTATAAAAGGAAGAACAGAGCGCATGATTTTGAACAAACGCAATCTGAGCAACTGTGGAATAGAACTATCAACCCACTTAAAACTCAACAATATCCGGGACTATGCCAATAATTCTCAACATTATCTCTTCTGTTCCTGTGGAATAGAACTATCAACCCACTTAATCTGGCTTAGAGTACCGATCCTGTAACGTCCCAGTTTTAACGACTATCCCCACTGTATCAACACTGATCTTTTCAGCGTGTTTTTTCCTCACTCGCAAGTACCCTGCGAAACTTCCCAGGGGGTCACCCATCCCCAAATTGTCCCAAGTCAAACACGCTTAACTTTGGAATTCTTAAGTGATGAGCTCCCGAAAAGAAGATGCACCTTGTTGGTATGACTAGTACCAATTAAATTTAATAAGCCTTTCTCAACTAACCTCAACTACATCTATAACTTCCCAGTCTCGGAATCCCTGTCATTCCGGTGTGGATCGGTTAATTCATGTGTCCCTTCGCCTAGAAGCCTACCAGGAGCCTCTCATTTTCCGTGCAACCTCTTGCACCGGCGGTCACTCCCCTCCCCCTTTTGAGCCCCGGGCGTCATAGATCCGCTCCACCTATTTGTTCTTTGCCTATTGCTTACATAATTTTTGAAAACAACTTATGATGCCCTACCACCATTCATAAACGACCTAATTTACCAAGAACAATAATAAGATAGAGATTTTCTTTTTGAAATTCATGCCATTATATTTTGTTGGAGTTCTCAATTTCAGCTAGCTGGAAATATAGCAAGGTCCGATAGTATTTCAGCATCATCCGATACCATAAAAAAGACATTTGTACTCAGCCGATTTGGGAAAAAACATACCAACATTTACCATAAAATCAACTTGTCATTCTAAGACCAAACTTTGATTATCATATCTATATTCTCGCTGCCGTAAGTGCATATCATACATGGAGCTACATATATTTAAAGTGTAACACGACTTCCCATTAACTTACCTCATCAAATTAGGCCCGATATTTCTTATCTACTTTTTCGTGTCTCACCTTTTTGCCTACTTTTTCAACCAAGTGTCTTGCTGTATAACTTGCAATGCTTAGGTTTTCTTTAAACTTCACCTATTCCAATTTTTTCAATGAACTCTTCCACCGTCTAACTTTGTGTCTTCAGAGAAAGTCGAGTTCCTTCGGATTTTCACCCACTTTTGATCCGTCAATGTCAATCTTTACCTAGTGTTGAATGTGTTGGCTTGGAATACACTGATAGACTTAAGTGAAAGAAGGAGTATTGACTGGAGGAATGGGTAAACGGTTAACTAAAGTGGTTAACACCAGTTAGGAGGAAAAAGTCTACATATAAAAGTACACTTGTATACCGGGTTCTATAGAACACACACATACACGATCAAACTTACAGTTTATTCTTCCTGGAGAAATTTACCTTCTTTGATACGCTCTTGTATAAACTTGGATACTGGAATAAAGGATTTGGTGGATTGCTTGTCCGTGGATGTAGACGCTAACTACGTCGAACCACGTAAATTCTTGTGCCTCATTTCTTACTGTTTGCATATTGTGATTGTTGTCTATGCATGTTCTTGTATGCAATTGGTTGTGGTTCGACATTCTTGAGTTCTGTTCGTAGTGTACATCTGGTAGTATTGATTCTTGGACTAGTGCGCTCACTGTGATTGATAATCTGGGAAAAGAATAAGTCAACAAATTGGTATCAGAGCCATAAGCGCATCGAATTGAAGAAATGGCCCCTGCGAAATTTGAGATTGAGAAGTTTACGGGAAAGAATGATTTTGGTTTGTGGCGTTTGAAGATGCGGGCCCTGCTTGTTCAACAAGGTCTGGAAGAGGCTCTGGCGGGTGAATCGAAGATGAGCCCCTCTAAAACAGACAAGATCAAGAAGGAGATTCTTGATAAAGCACACAGTGCGTTGATACTCAGCCTTGGAGACAAAGTACTCAGAGAGGTTTCCAAGGAAACTTCTGCGGCCGCTATCTGGTTGAAACTAGAGAAACTCTACATGACAAAATCACTGGCAAACCGATTGTATTTGAAGCAGAGGCTATACACCTTCAAGATGCAGCCTGGGAAATCGTTGGAGGATCATATGGATGACTTCAACAAAATTATTCTTGATCTGGAGAATATCGAAATCAAGGTGGAAGAGGAAGATCAAGGCCTTTTACTACTGAGATCACTGCCCAAGGAGTATGAAAACCTATCGGATACCCTGATTTTTGGCAGAGAATCTCTAACTCTAGATGAAGTGCAATCTGCTCTACTCTCCAAGGATTTGAAGAAGAGAGCAGAGATAAAGGAAGAGGCATCTGGAGAGGGTCTGATGGCACGGGGAAGAACAGAAAAGAGGGAACACACAAAGCAGAGACAGAGGTCCAGATCCAGGTCCAAGATCAGGAGGAAATGTTTCCTATGTCACAAAGAAGGGCATTTCAAAAGGGACTGCCCGGAGAGAGGAAATAAATCAAACAATAGATCACATGATTCAGGGGATGCAGCCTTGGTCGAACAGGGGTATGAATCAGCAGAGGTACTGACCATTTCAGATATTGATCAATCGAAGGAATGGATCTTAGACTCTGGTTGCACCTACCATATGACTCCTAACAGAGGCTGGTTTGAGGAATTGAATCAGGAGGATGGAGGCTCAGTGTTGTTAGGAAACAATAAAGCCTGCAAGGTACAAGGAGTGGGATCAGTGAGGATAAAGATGTTTGACGGGGTGGAGAGAGTGCTTCAAGATGTAAGATTTGTCCCAGAATTGAAGAGGAACTTAATCTCCCTGGGAACCTTAGACCAGAATGGTCTCTCATTCAAAGCAGAGGCAGGAATGCTTAAGGTACTTAAAGGTGTTTTGGTTATGATGAAGGGGAGGAGAAACAATGGATTGTACTCTTTAATAGGCAGCACGGTTATAGGCACAGCAGCAGTAGCACAGGCAAGTGAAATAAATAAAACCCAACTGTGGCACAGAAGGCTGGGCCATAAAAGTGAAACTGGGCTCGTTGAACTATCCAAACAAGGTGTGTTCGGCAGAGACAAGATAGAGGGCCTGGATTTCTGTGAGGACTGCATTTATGGGAAGGCTTGTAGGGTCAAATTTGGTTCAGCAGTACATAGGACCAAGCAGACATTGGACTATGTTCATTCTGACCTATGGGGACCATCCAGAACATCTTCACATGGAGGAGCCAGGTACTTCCTTAGCTTGATAGATGACTACTCAAGAAAAGTGTGGGTCTACATTCTGAAAAGCAAAGATGAAGTGTTCCAGAAGTTCAAGGATTGGAAAGTGCTCATTGAAAACCAGGTGGGAAGAAAATTGAAAAGGCTGAGAACGGATAATGGACTGGATTTTCTGTCAGATGAATTCAACCGATTCTGCACACAGGAAGGAGTGGCAAGGCACAAAACCGTGAGAGGAACTCCTCAACAAAATGGCTTAGCAGAAAGGATGAATAAGACCATTTTGGAGAGGGTTAGATGCATGCTCACCGCTGCAAAATTGCCAAAGACTTTTTGGGCAGAGGCTGTGGTTACTGCTTGTCATCTGATAAATATATGTCCCTCATCTTCCATTGGTTTCAAGACTCCACAGGAGGTGTGGTCAGGTACACCAGCCAACTATGATGAACTTAAGGTGTTTGGCTGCATTGCATACGCTCACTTGAAGCAGGATAAACTTGCACCAAGGGCCCTGAAGTGTGTATTCATAGGCTACCCGGAGGGGGTTAAAGGATATAAATTGTGGTGTCTGGAGCCTGGCCATAAACGGGTCTTCATAAGCAGAGATGTGGTTTTCAATGAGCAACAAATGGCTGATCTAGTGAAGGGTGGAGGACAGGATATTAGTGAACAGGTGGAGACTTCACGGTTTGAAGTTGAAACTGAGATTGAGGCCCTCCCTGAGAGCAGTACTGGAAGAGATAATGATGAGGAACGTTCTGCTGGTATTACAGTGCAAGATGAATATAACCTGGTAAGAGATAGGGAGAAAAGAGTCATCAAACCACCTGAAAGATTTGGCTACGCAGACTTGATATCCTATGCTCTCCTTACTGCTGAGGAATTCAATAATCAAGAACCAAAGAGCTATAGGGAAGCACTGGAAACAAAAGAAAGGGATCACTGGATAAATTCCATGACAGAGGAGATGAATTCACTTGAAAGGAATGGAACCTGGATCTTAGTTCCAAGACCATATGCGCAGAAGTTGGTTGGTTGCAAATGGGTGTTTAAAAGGAAGGAGGGAATACCTGGAGTTGAGGAGCCGAGGTTTAAGGCTAGACTAGTCGCAAAGGGATTCACTCAAAGAGAGGGAATTGACTTTAATGAGGTCTTCTCACCAGTGGTTAAGCACAGGTCTATAAGGCTCCTTTTGGCCATAACAGCAAGGTGGGACATGGAGCTGGAACAAATGGATGTTCGGACAGCGTTCCTACATGGGGATCTTGAGGAGAAGATATTCATGAGTCAACCTGAAGGCTTTGTGGTAAAAGGTAAGGAAGATCATGTGTGTTATCTCCAGAAATCGTTATATGGTATCAAGCAATCACCACGGCAGTGGAACAAAAGGTTTGATGACTTCATGCTGAGAAACAAATTCGAGAGAAGCAAGTATGACCAGTGTGTGTATTTCAAACAAGTGAAAAATAACACCCTCATCTATCTGTTACTATATGTAGATGACATTTTGATTGCCTGCTCAATTGGAGATGAGATCGTAAAACTCAAACAAAGCTTCAAATCAGAATTTGATATGAAGGATCTTGGGGAAGCAAGAATCATCCTTGGGATGGAAATCAAAAGGGATCGAAGGAAGAGGGAAGTGTATCTATCACAGAAGGATTACATTGGGAAGGTACTTGCCAAGTTTAGTATGCAAGATGCTAAGGCTGTAACAACTCCCCTGGCTGCTCATTTTAAGCTGACAGTGGATCAGGTACCAGAAACAGAGGAGGAGAAGGAATACATGAAAACAGTGCCTTATGCAAATGTGGTTGGGTCAATCATGTATGCAATGATTTGTACTAGGCCTGACTTAGCATATGCAGTAAGTGTTGTAAGCAGATTCATGGCAAATCCGGGAAAAAGCCACTGGCAAGCTGTGAAGTGGATACTAAGATATTTGAAAGGTACACAGAATCTGGGATTGGTTTATGGTGGAGCTAAAACTGGGGAAGAGGCAGTGTTGGGCTATGTCGACTCTGATTATGCTGGGAGCATAGATACTCGCAGATCATTAACAGGTTATGTGTTCACAGTATATGGGACAGCCATGAGTTGGAAAGCAACTTTACAGTCAGTGGTAGCTTTGTCAACAACAGAAGCAGAATACATAGCGATAACAGAGGCTGTGAAGGAAGCTCTGTGGCTTAAAGGACTTGTGGCAGAGTTAAATTTGAAAAATGATTCACTAACATTGCTGTGTGATAGCCAAAGCGCAATCCATTTGACAAAGAACCAAGTGTTTCACGAAAGGACCAAACATGTTGATGTGAAGCTGCATTTCGTGAGGGATGTTGTTGCAGGTGGAGAGGTTGTGATCAAGAAGGTATCAACAGAGGAAAATGCTGCTGACATGATAACAAAAGTATTACCTTCAAACAAGTTTCATCACTGTTTGAAGCTGCTGAAGATGGGTGAAGCAGGAAAGCCCTGAGACAGGGGCAGGTTGACAAGCAAGTCCATCAGTCTGAATTCCAAGACAAGGTGGAGAATTGTTGAATGTGTTGGCTTGGAATACACTGATAGACTTAAGTGAAAGAAGGAGTATTGACTGGAGGAATGGGTAAACGGTTAACTAAAGTGGTTAACACCAGTTAGGAGGAAAAAGTCTACATATAAAAGTACACTTGTATACCGGGTTCTGTAGAACACACACATACACGATCAAACTTACAGTTTATTCTTCATGGAGAAATTTACCTTCTTTGATACGCTCTTGTATAAACTTGGATACTGGAATAAAGGATTTGGTGGATTGCTTGTCCGTGGATGTAGACGCTAACTACGTCGAACCACGTAAATTCTTGTGCCTCATTTCTTACTGTTTGCATATTGTGATTGTTGTCTATGCATGTTCTTGTATGCAATTGGTTGTGGTTCGACATTCTTGAGTTCTGTTCGTAGTGTACATCTGGTAGTATTGATTCTTGGACTAGTGCGCTCACTGTGATTGATAATCTGGGAAAAGAATAAGTCAACACCTAGAATCAAAGACATGTACATGTTTTACACATAGAAGTAACCTTAATACGTGCTTCTTCCAAAGGATTATGGACTTGTCGGATTGAGATAAAGAAGTAAATCATGAAAGTGTATGATACTGTGAAAATTTTCGGATTAAGCAAGTTAGGACTACAGTTGCTAGCCTTGCACACTGGTTAAATCTCCGGACGAACACAATAGTCAACATTTTGCAATGCTATTTTATTGTAATAAATATATATAGATAATATAAATACACTGGGCATATATGGTCTAAACAAATACAGTATTAATCGTCCATAAAAGAAACTACGGGCAAGCCTGAGAGTTTAGAACATACATCTAGTAAACAAGAGAACTAGTAGGAGTCACTGCGAAATATCAGTATAGACAACCGAGCTCGAATACTTGGAATGTAGATAGTTGGCCTCAATACAAAGATTATCACCATCAAAGATGTTCTTATTATGGTTTTAATTTTCAAATATCATATACCGTGGCAGCAAAACATCTTAGGCATGCTAATAACACCGGGTCTTCTATGATCATTGAAAAACCATTCCAGAACAATTTGTTTACTTTGTTGTGTATGTTAAACATTTGACTATGGGAGCATTATCATTTAAAATTCAAAATTTGATTGAGTATATATGCAAAAATTTATTTATACATTGAGATAATATATGAGTTTTTCTACTTTAACCTTTAGAAATTATTTCACATTTCCTTTCATAGTTTACACAAGATTAGGGTACATCACAACATTTATCCTAATCAAGATTAATATTTTTGGTATCCAATTAGAAATTTCTCGTCTTTATTTCTTCGTGATAACATTCGGAACTAAATATGAATTTTTATCATGTAAATTGGTTTATATAAATTGAGTTTTGTTAGATCCATGACATGACGCTAGATATGTCATTATTATCCTTAGCAACAAAGCTTTACTGGTGTATGAGAAAAAAGAAAAAAGAAATATAAGTTAGTGTACAAAATCAATATTTGATAAGTTACGGAACTAAAATCCAAAACATGTTAACTTACAAGACTGAAAATGCAATTGTTTTTGCTCATTTTATGCTGTTAAAAATTTAGTAAAACGTTGAGATAAATATTTAAAGATTTTTAATGGATGACTTCAACAGAAGTTATTAAGACAATCGATTTCATTGTCGAAGCAAAAAAACATATATTTATATAAAATATTATTTTATTTTTAGTAACATATGAGATAAATATTATAAAGAATTTAAGAATGATTTCAAAAATTTTATTGTGAAAAAAAAAATAGTTCTCGAAAAAAAATATATATATGTATATAAGAATTTATTTTTTTATTTTTTATGAACTTGAATAAGCACTATCTAACTATGCTTTTTTGTTGGTTGTACTTGTATCTTGTTTTGCAGAAATTTCATAGAGATCTCCCTCCCACCCCGGTCTTTGCATATGGCTTATCAAGGAAAACCGCAACAATTCCTGGCCCAACAATTGAAGCTCTTCATGCAATCCACACTCATATAACATGGAAAAATTATCTTCCGGCAAAGCACATTTTGCCGTGGGATCCCACAATTCCGACCGCCATACCTCACAAGAAAAAGGGTATTCCGACTGTGGTGCACCTCCATGGTGGGATTGACGAGCCTCAGAGCGACGGACACTCGTCCTCGTGGTTCACCGCTGAGTTCAAAGAGAGTGGGCCATCGTGGACGAAGAAGGAATACCACTACCATAACTTGCAACATCCGGGGACACTGTGGTACCATGACCATGCCATGGGGCTTACTAGGGTGAACATTTTGGCTGGCCTGTTGGGAGCCTATATTATTCGACAACCACATGTCGAGACTCCATTGAGACTCCCGTACGGTGACGAATTCGATCGGCCGTTGGTGGTGTTTGATCGGAGCTTCAGCACTGATGGCTCGATATTCATGAACTCCACGGGGAACAACCCCTTGATACATCCTCAGTGGCAGCCGGAGTATTTCGGTGACGCCATCGTGGTCAATGGGAAGGCCTGGCCCTTCATGATTGTAGGGAAAAGAAAATATCGATTCCGAATAATCAACGCGAGCAACGCCAGATTTTTCAGATTTTATTTTAGTGAAGATGGCTTGGGATTCATTCATATAGGATCAGATTCAGCTTACCATGACAAGCCAGTGTTGATAAACAAACTTCTATTAGCACCATCGGAAATTGCTGATGTGGTCGTTGACTTTTCAAAGTTAACCTCCGACTCAACCATCTTGTCTAATGACGCTTCCTACCCATACCCGTCCGGAGATCCAGTCAATGAGGCGAATAGCAAACTCATGAAATTTATCATCAAACCAAACCATGAGGTAGACAAGAAGAAAATCCCTAGCGAGTTGATCAAGTATCCGTCCCCGGACCCATCGAGTGCATCAGTCACGAGATACATAGCGATGTACGAGTACACAAGCAGCATCGACGAGCCTACATTTTTATACATCAACGGAAAACCATTCGAAGCACCGGCCACCGAGACACCTAAGGTCGGTTCAATGGAGATTTGGAATGTGATCAATCTGACTGAGGATAATCATCCGTTGCACATCCATTTGGGTCTTTTTGTGGCCTTGGATCAAACTGAACTAGTCAACATAGATGAATTCAAAGCTTGTATGACGAAAGCTAACGACGCGATCAAATGCCGACTCGATAAATATGCTCGTGGGAAGAAAATAGAGGTGCCCGCACATGAGAAAGGATGGAAGAATGTGTACAAAATGATGCCTGGATATGTGACCAAGATAGTGGTCAGGTTTTCCTACATTCATACGAATGAATCATACCCTTTTGATGCAACTGCTGAGCCCGGATATGCGTACCATTGCCATGTGAGTAATCCATTATATTAATTCATTTCAAATCTTACATATGCCATATTTAATTGGGGAAAATTTTCCTTCTTGGCCAGGCATATTTCTCTTGTTGCGGTTTTGGTCTTCTAGGTTTTAAGATTCATTGTTATTCAGTTAAAAAAAAATTTTTTGGCAATATTAACCATTTCTCAGATGTGATGATGATGATTACACGTGTACTGTCACGTTAGCACTCCCAATAAAAATGACAAATTATCAATATCAAACGATACTGGAAATATTGAAATTCAATAAGAGAGAATACTTAATCGCAAAGAAGCAAACATAGAGGACAAAAATGTAATTTCTCTTTTTAATTGTTTTATCTTACACGTGACTTATAGTTATATATGCACATCAACCCGTAGATTTTTGGTCCCGGATCTATCAAATTTTGGTTTTAGTATGGCATTTTCCATTAGTCCCCCCCTTTTTTAACTACAGGGTACTTATAGGGCACCAACCATGTCACTGATATTTGATGTCATCTAACTAAACAAATATTGGTTTGCTTATATTTTATCTTTTAGTATACATTATTTTTCATTCTTTTCCTCATTGTGCATAAAGAATAGTGGTTGCATATGTTAAGGAATATTTTTGAGTTGTTTATATGGCTATTCAGAAATTGTTTTACTATAATTTGCATTTCAAATTCAGATACTTGATCACGAGGACAATGTTATGATGAGACCCTTGAAATTTACCAAGTGAAGATTTTCTGGAGAGGTGAGTAGAGTTACGAGAAATAATTAATATACCATATTAATCACGAATTTGGTGATTATATTTTTCACGATCACAGCCTACAATTTGGCACATAGTATTTGTTCATCTATTCTTCTAGCAGGAAGTTCATTCACATATACTTTTCAGGCTGCGTTCCATGCATGATAGATTACCGAATAAGATCAGGTTCTATATTTTCAGCCTTGATTGAATGCACTAATTAAATTGTAAAGAATTTAGAATTATTGATGTGATTGTTTTCTTAATTTTATCTGACAATCTGGATGATTTTCCTCCCCGGTGCATCCTTATATCCGGGCTTTGGTTGCTGCCTGAGTTTTCTTACCAAATTTAGTATTTTTTATTTTGGGAAAATAAACTTTTTAGGTCAAGAAAATTTATCATTTTAGGTTTCAATTTTTGGTTTCAATATATGATCTTTTAATTTAGCCTCTTTCGGGTCCGTTAGCAATTGTTGGTCTTGGTCTCTTTATATTTCTTTCTGTTATTTTTACTATTTCGGTCAATTATTTAAATTAGTTAAAATGAAAAGATAACGGATTAAAATCACCAAAAACGAAAAATCATGAACCAAAGACCAACAATTGAAAATTCAATCAACCAAATAGTGAAAAATGAATATTAGACAAACAAGAATCGAAAAGTCAGTGCATCAAAACCAAAAAATGGTATAATTGCAAAATAAAAATTCCCTTTAATTTTTGCATGAAGTCTACTTCTGAGAATGTAAATAAAATTATAAACTCGTAGTAACCGATTCATTGTATTTACCTTTTCTATTTTAGTTCTTCCATAAACAAAATCCAATATGATGAGTCCAAAGCTAGCTCAATTAACCCACGGCACGATTCTTGGTGATAACAATGACCTTTTTTGAAGGACATGGTCCCTACTTGCTGAAATTTACATGCCACGATCGATTGATCAAATGTTCTAATGAATCGATAAAAAATCGACCCTTTCGATCTCGGATAGAGAGGGCTCTTTAATTTGATAGGAACTGAAAGAAGCACGAGGGTGCTAGCGAATGATGTCGAGTACTATGATACTAGTGATTCAATCCAACACTCGTGGGATAAAGAAAAGGATCTTATGGATGATGCAAAACTTGACCTAATTGTGGATCATGGCTAGATATCGCTTGGCTTCTTGACTTTTGCAATTCCTAAAATTGTAAAATATTTTATCGAAAAAACACTATGGATGAACTACTACAGTTTGGTTTATGGGATGTGATAGATGAATGATATATGATTTATACGGACGCATATTTATAAATAAAATATAATGATTTATAATTTGAATTCTTGTAGTACGTGAGTCAAACTTTGAATAAAAGTGACGTGATTAAAAGAAAACGAATTGTGACGAAAATGTAGGTATTTGAATTTGAGTTCTAGAAATACCAATTTTCATCGGATGGTTCTTCTCGATGTGTCGGTTCAAGGTGTCATAGTCTCCTCTGTGTTGCCATTTGTAAAATTTTGAATAAAATTGTTTGCAAACCACCAGATGAAAATGTCATCTTATCATAATGTTTGATGAAAATATCGAATTTTGACCGTCCACCCGTCGATATCGTAGGCACCGACGGTATCGATGTGCTGCCTTGAGTCCTTTAACTCTGTTGGTGTGCTGTTGGGCCTCAACTTTTTGTTGAGTATTCTCATCGTCGGAGAATAGAAATTCAAGATCGTCGATATTTAATGGAGAAACATCATTCGTCGAGGGGAACAATATACTTTCCCTTACGAGCACTGCGAAGACTTGATTCCGTCATTTATAATATAGTATATAGTTAAAAGACTAAAATAATCAGAAATTAGGGATTTAAGAGAGCTTAAGAAATTACGAGATTGGAAGAGTTTAAAAAATTAAGAAATTGACGGACAAGAATATGAGATTGAGAGATGAGAGATTGAGAGATGAGAGATTGAGAGTGAGTTTGTGTGAAAAGATTTGAAAAGGGTAGGTGTATTTATAGGTAAATTTTTTGGGGTCGGGTATAAACCGGTGGATCGATCGTTTTTCTAAATATAACAACTTTTGACCCGTCGGTTCAGACCCGGTCTGGATCGGCGGGTCGACCGTTTTCTTTCTTTTTTTTTGTTTTTTCTTAATATTAAGGTTGACCTGTCGGGTCGATTCCGGGTCGGAACCGATGGGTCGACGGGTTCCGCAATTCGCAATCCTTAAGCGTTTCTATATTTTCAGTCTTGATTGAGTGCACGAATTAAATTGTAATGAATTGAGAATTATTGATGTAATTGTTTTCTTAATTTTATCTGACAATCCGGATGATTTTCCTCCCCGGTGCATCCGTATATCCGGGGCTTTGGTTGCTGCCCGAGTTTTCTACCAAATTTAGTGATTTTTATGTTGGGAAAATAAACTTTTTAGTCAAGAAAATTTATCATTTTAGGTTTTGATCCGCTAACTTTTCAATTTTTGGTTTCAATATATGATCTTTTTATTTAGCCTCTTTAGGTCCATTAGCAATTGTTGGTCTTGGTCCATTATATTTCTTTCTGTTTTTTTTACTATTTCGGTCAATTATTTAAATTAGTTAAAAAATGAAAAGATAATGGATTAAAATCACCAAAAACGAAGAAATCATGAACCAAGGCCAACAATTGAAAATTCAATCGACCAATAGTCAAAAATGAATATTAGACAAACAAGAATCGAAAAGTCAGTGCATCAAAACCAAAAAATGGTATAATTATTAGAACAAAAAAAATTCCCTGTAATTTTTGCATGAAGTCTACTTCTGATTTTAAATTGTAAATAAAATTATAAATTCGTAGTATCCGATTCATAGGATTTACCTTTTCTACTTTAGTTCTTCCATACAAAAATTGTTATAACGCAAAATCCAACAAGATCCGTCCAAAGCCAGCTCAATTAAGCCGCGGCGTGATTCTTGATCATAAATAGCTGGACGCACAGTACACGGCCTTTTTGAAGGACATGGTCTGTAACGCCTAGAAATTTCCTGACTACGTAAAAATGAGTGCATGACTAGGGGAAAATAATTTTAGATGATTAAATGCCATCTTTTATGATGTATTTATGATTTTATGCTGCATGGTGTGCATGTCTTGTTTTTCAGCATGTTTGAGTTAAGGACGCGTGGACGAGATTAGGGTCGACCGGAATGAATAATTTGATATTTTTAAGTTATTGATTTTTAAGAATGAATTTATTTTATTTTAAGCAACACTTTCTGAAAATTAGAGTTTTTATGATTATTTTGGAGGGGAACCCGTTTTTCGCCTATACGGGCTGTTTTATTGAGTTTTAAGGTGTTTTAAAATATGAGGAGGCCTTGATTTCGAAAATCTTTAATCTTTAAAATCAAGTTATGAGTTTTAGTTATCTTTTCAATTAATTGGAGGGGCAAGCATGTCATTTTCTCCCCTTTTCTTAATTAAATCATGGGGGTCATTTGTGTCACTCTTTATTTTTTTCATAACTCAAAATTTACACTTTACCTAGACTCCAAATCACACCAGCCATCCCCTCCCTTCCCCTCAACCTCCAAGCTTCGAAAATCTCCATTCCTTGGTGAATTTTGGTGATCCAAAGCCGGTTGTGCTCCGATCTCGCGTCTACTGTTAGAGTAGATGCCCAACTAGCCAACTTGTGGCGTGTGGGTTTTATTGACTCTTGTACAAACGATCTTTATATATGATATTCGCATTCTTTTATATGGCATCTTTACTTTCATTATGTGTGTAATGATTTACAATTGCGTTGAGTAAAGACCTAGATTACACTAAAGCGTATGTTAGATGTGATAGTGGGTATGACGGCTATCATGAAACACATCTAATAGTCGCTGTGTGTTAGGTAAATGTGTTTACCTAGTTACACTCGCGATGTCACTATTCGATCTCCAAGATGTATGCATAGCTATCGGATCTATAGCGACTCTCGATTTACCAATGGTCGTTGATCTGATCGGGATATATGGATTGAAAGGACCGTACTGTACGCTAACCACGACCGACTGGTTCTTGCAGGCACTATCAGTGATACCTAGGGGATCATGGGGCGATGTTGCTAGACGCTTTACCATGGTCCGTTGGGAAGGTCCGGAATTGTGATTCCGGAGCCACAATGGTTGTGGGCCCACGGCTAGCTGTATCCCTGAACCATTGAGGGTCACACAAGTACTGGATTCAAGATTCCCACACGGATACTCAGCTCAATGTGTTGAGCAGGAGAAGAGGATTTCGGGAAGTGCGACTTCCTGAAAGTCAACAGGGGTCAAACCGGGATTTGACTCTGTTGAATGGCAAAACGGTCATTTTGCTATTTAGGGTTTGATAATCTGAAAAATTGTTTTTCACGTCATAACATTCAGTTTTGGAAACTGAGTCGATCGGTACGATCTGATCGGCGATCGGAGTTACGATGAAGTCACAGCGATAGATATCGTCATTTGGACCCGGGCCTGTTGGACCGGCCCAAGTCCAACTTTAAGTCTATTTAATTAGACTTAGTGACTTGATTAAACAACACTAGACTCATAACCTAACCCTACTAAGCAAAAACTAGCCGTCCTCTCCTCTCTTCTCTCGCCGCCGCCGCCGTGCGCCGCCGCCGCCGCCGCCAACTTCGCCGGAATTTTGTTCCGGCCTAGTTTTTCGAGGAGAATCCGTTCGTGCTGATCTCGTCAGGACTTCTAGTGTAGTCTGACGAAGGAATCTCGGATCTGGTCGTGGACCGGATTGGCGTTACTACCGCAATCTACCGAGAAGAGCCGTGTTCTTGAAACACCGGTTGGAGCCAGGCACAAGTGCCAGCGAGGTAACCTGCCAAACGCCCTATGTATGTCGATACATTGTTTATTGAATTTTTCGTATTGATCGCCTCCCGGTTCTA
>KQ988211.1:3211-42746 GCA_001598015.1 Dorcoceras hygrometricum
GGATGAATTGGCTGGTATGTGGAATTGCCGTGCCTGCTGGTTGTGTTCTGTTGAGAAGTGTGTATGCTATTCGTGTATTTTATTTGTTGCATATGTTTATATGCTTGCATCCCCGCATGTTGCATACACACATGGTATTCCCTTCCAGTTTTGGTAGTCTTTGTACCATTGTTGCATTGTTATTGTTTTCTTATTGTTATTCGGCGTCTCATGCATAGCATCTGTATTTTATTCCTTGCTGTTTATTTCTGTTGTATTATTGCTCTCCGTACTGGGGTTTGACCCCATGTCCCTCCGGGGCTTGGTTTGTTTCTTTGTTGCGTTGTTTTTTCAGGAAACCCAGGTTCTACAGCTGGTCGTGGTTTCAACCCAGCTGGTGGTGCCCCAGGAGGTGGCTAGTGTGTCCCAGTAGCATATAGCATATATATATATGTATCAGTTAGCCAGGGGGATGCCCTGCGCTTTGTTGTTGTACCCGTAGGGGAATATGATACATGTTTGAACTATGTATGCTTTGTTGTTGATTGTTTTATGATTTGGGGAACTTATTTTAAGTATTGTTGTATTTTAATTATACGTTTAAAACCGTCGGGCCTAAAAGCGAAAATTTTATCCATTTTTTGATAGCTTCCGCATGTGTTTATCTGTTGTGAGCACGAGGCCTGACAATTTCGGTGGATCCGAGTAAGGTCGAAGCAGTTCTTAACTGGGAGAGACCTAGGAACGTTTCAGAGATCCGCAGTTTTTTGGGATTGGCTGGCTATTACAGTCGTTTTATCGAGAAGTTCTCTTCGATAGCCAAGCCTTTGACTCAGTTGACTCAGAAGGATAAGAAATTTGTTTGGACTGACGAGTGCGAGTTTAGTTTTCAGAAGTTGAAGGAGAAGTTGACTACTGCTCCTGTTTGGCTCTACCGTCTGGATTCGGAGGATTTGTGGTGTGCTCCGACGCTTCTCTCAATGGTCAGCCTGGGAGGATGAACTCAGTCGTAGATGCTTTGAGTAGGAAGACCCAGCCTGTGATGCTTTCGTCTTTGAGTGTCTCTAAAGTCTATGAGCAGTTGAGTACTTCTGGTTGGCGTTTCTAGCCGGGTGATCATTATTTTATGGTTTCTTTGATTCAGGTAGAACCGCAGATTGTGAGTGACATCAGGGAGGCGCAGAGGACTGATCCGTACATTCATGAGTTGAAGATCAAAGCCCGAAGTGGTCAGTCTGATGATTTCTCTGTTTCTTCGGATGTATGTCTGAGATTTCGAGGGAGATTGGTGGTTCCGAACTTGATCGATTTGAAAGAGACCATTATGAATGAAGCGCATTGTAGTCAGTAAAGTGTGCATCCGGGCGAGAGAAAGATGTACCATGCCTTGAAATCTCAGTACTGGTGGGAAGGCATGAAGAGCGACATCTCTGGTTTTGTTGCTAGATGTTTAAATTTCCAGCAGGTCAAGGCTGAGAGAATGAGACCTGGTGGATTGCTACAGAATTTGGAGGTGCCCCAATGTAATTGGGAGCACATCGCCATGAATTTTGTTACTCACTTCCTCGGTCGAGTAGGGGATGTGATGCGATTTGGGTGGTGATTGATAGACTCTAGAATTCTGCCCATTTCATTCCATATGACGTGAGGTGTTCAATGAAGAAAATGACAAAGCTGTATATCGATCATGTGATTAGATTGCATGGAGTGCCTGTTTCGATAGTGTCTGACAGAGATCCAAGATTCACTTCCCGATTTTGGAAGAGCTTGCAGGCAGCGATGGGTTCGAGATTGGCTATGAGTACAGCCTATCACCCACAGACAAATGGTTAGTCTGAGCGGACCATTCAGACTTTAGAGGATATGCTGCGTGCAGTGGTGATGGATTTCAGTGGTGGCTGGCAGGATTCTTTGTCTTTGGTTGAGTTTTCGTATAAGAACAGCTACCAGGTGACTATCGGAATGGCTCCATTTGAAGCTTTGTCGAAAATGCAGATCTCCGATTTGTTGGGAAGAAGTTGGTGAGAGACAGATTTCTATCCCTGAGTTTGTGCAGCATATGAAAGATCAGATTGATTTGATTCGGAGTAGAATGAAGGCTGCACAAGATAGATTTACCAGCTATGCTAATCGAAGACGCAGACCTTTGGAGTTTGAGGTTGGTGATCGAGTATTTCTCAAAGTTTCTCCTTTCAAGAGCGTGATGCGCTTCAGATTTAAAGGCAAATTAGCTCCTAGATTCGTTGGTCCCTTTGAGATTATTGAGAGGATTGGACAGTTGGCTTATCGATTGAGGCTGCCTGATGAATTAGCAGCGATGCATGATGTCTTTCATGTGTCAATGTTGAGGAAATATGAGTCGGATCCTTCCCATGTTTTGAGAACCGACGAAGTAGAGCTGGATTCTGCCTTGAGTTATGTCGAATACCCAGTGCAGATTTTGGATCGAAAGGAGAAACAGCTGAGGAACAAGGTAATTCCGTTGGTGATGGTCCAATGGAGCAAGAATGGCAGAGAAGAAGCAACTTGGGAATCGGAATAGAAGATGCAGCGTGAGTGGCCGCATCTGTTTGAGTATATTGTTGTTTTAGATTTCGGTTCTGGTTGTGTTTCCCTAGTTGATATTTGTTGATTACCCAGTTATCTTGAAATCTTGGGGTTGTATCAGCTAAATTGCTGTTTTGTATTCTGTTGTTCGAATGAATTGATTGAATTCTCCCTGAGTTTGCCTTTGATTTCGAGGACGAAATCTCTTAAGGTGCGGATAATGTGAGGAATCAGATTTTAGATTAGTGATTAATCGAATTGATTTGGGATTAGTCGCGTGGATTTTGAGGGTTTTTCGAGAGAAATCTGATTCCAGTAGAATTCAGACGTTAGAATTCAACTGTAGCGCTAGCTGGTGAAAGCGGATCAGCAATTGTTGGTGTGGGAGTAAAAACGCCGTCGTTTCATGAAACCAGCCGTAGCGCTAATGCAAGGAACCAGACACAGCGCATTTCAGACGTCAACATGATTCAACGGTACTGTAGCGAATGAGTGATGCATCGTCGTTTTGCTATGCAGCTGTAGAGCTATCAGCTGTTGCGTTGTGAGAAATTGTGCCAGCTGAATGACCAGCTGTTGGGTTGAAGAACCAGTCGCTGATGATGAAGCGACGTCGTTCTGTTAAGTTGAAACGCAGCATTTTGAGTGCAACGCTTTGGTTCAGCTGTTGGTTTGAGTGACCAGCTGGTGGTTGTTTCGCATGGGATTTGGTATTATCTGGTGGAGCGCTGTGACGTCGTTTTGATTAGTTGCTACGATGTCTTTTTGGTATTGCTTTGGTATTATGTTGCGACTGGTTGTTGCTGATAGTTTTGTTGTTGAAGATATGAATACCAGTCGTAAGGTACCTACTGTAGCAACGTCTGGATAATTGAGAACAGCAGCTGTTGGATTTGAGAGATATATATATAGGTGTTGATCGACACTTAGAATTATTCTGAACCTGATAATTCTTATCTCTATCTTCAACCCTCGTTAGCTACTGTTCACCGTGACTTTATTCCCGTCGGTTGTCACCGTTCTCCGTCGATGATTTGAGCGATTTTGGTGGCGCTGGAATCTCTGTGACTTGATCTTTCGATTGTTACCCATTTGAAGCTGTGGAACGACCTTGGAGAAGATCGCGAAGCTGCTGATTTCTCCGTATAGTGGAACCCGATAGTTATTCCGCTAGTTCCAGCTGTTGGATTTGAGGTTCTGGACAGCTTCTGCCGTGGTTGAGGATATCAGGTGAAAGCTGGTTTGCACTATTGGTATTGCCGTGCCTTTGAAATTCTGTTGAGGTAGAATTCAGTTGTTGAAGGTACGAATTGAGCTGTTCGTAACAGCTTTGAGCATGGCTATAATCCGGGTTATGAATTGCTGTTCTGTGTTTACGTGAGGCAAGCATGATGAATTGATTGATTATATGTCTTGTTTCATGTACTGTGAATTGTATGCATTTTAATTGAATTGTATGCATTTTGAATTGAATATGATTGGCATTGTCAGGCCCCGTGCTAATTACTCAAGATAATAGCACAATTAAGCACATAATCACGGAAGAGAAAAATCGGGCTTAAAAATTTTCGAAATTTAATTGGGCCGAACTTAAAACATCATTCAAAATATTCATAATCAAAATACGAATTGACTCAAACTCATATAAAACAGGTAACACAATTATCAATTCAAATACAGATCCCAAAAAATACATAAGACACGGGGCATCCCCCGGGTTCGATACATAAATAAAATAACTGGGACTCATGGAAATGGGGATCGACCAGCTGAACCTCCACTCTGTCCAGCTTGGTTACCTGAAGATCCTGCAAATGGGTAACGCAGACCCAAACAACACAAAATCAGGAAAACAAATACGAGGTCAAGCCTCAGTACGAAGAGCTATCTAAACAGCTAAACATGCAACATGCTATAAATCAATGCTATGAATGCATGAGGGCTATCAAAGATCGGATAGCTAGATCAGCAAATCGACTGGCAATCATATCGATCGAGCCTCTATACCATGCACAGCAATTCAGCCGATGGAAATCATCGGTCCGTGATTTTAAGGACCCGTCAGCCCATCACAGCTCGGTGGTCTTCAGACACGACAAGTCAGTCGGTCACCACTCCGATGATAGCGTTGGACTTTTCAGGCACAATAATTCAGTCGGCCAGTCACAACGTGGCTCTCAATAAGGTCATAAATCAATCTGTCAGGCTCAATATGTATGCATGAATGCCAATTCAATAATCAATGCACAATGCACACAATTCATTACGTGAAACAGCATATATAATTCAAACAATTCAATAGACTGCCACGTAAATTCACATAATCAGATCAGCAAGTTCATAACATCGATCACAGCCATGTCCACGCTCAAAGCTGTTAAATCTTCTCAATTCGTACCTTCAACGACTGAATTCTACCTCAACAGACTCTGCAAAAGCACGGCAATACCAACAGTGCAAACCAGCTTTCACCTGATATCCTCAACTACGGCAGAAGCTGTCCAGAACCTCAAATCTGTTAAGGAAACTCAACCATCAACTCATATCTAGTTCAAATCTAAACTTCGAAGCATCCTAGCCTACGGTCAGAACCTTGCTCTAGTTCTAAAGTCTACCGAAGCTAGAAACAACAAGAGATGCTCACCCAAAAACTCAAACCAGCAGAAGATGTGAGACCTGATTATGTAATAAGATTAATTGTTAGAATTAATCGGTTGTTAGTGATTTCTGGTAATTCAGATTTCAATTGGAATGCTTGGGTTGCATTTTCGGGTCAGATTTCATATTTGGAGCAATTCTGGAAGTTTTCGCATTTTTTGAGTTTTTGGGGAGAAATCTATTTTTGGTGAAATCTGGTAGTAGATTCGATGACGTAAGCTTCGCTGGTATTCGTTGAGTTGATGACGTAGCCTTGCTGTTGAAGAAGTCTGGTCGCTGGTGTTATTTGTCCTTCGCAGCGTGTTTTGTTGGCGCGAGGTCCTTACGCCGTCGTTTCATGAGAGATCTGTTTTGCGCTAGTGTGTAGAGATCTGGTTCTAGCGTATTTTGTTAAGGCTTGAAATGCTGTCGTTTGGATAAATAAGAACGGTGTCGTTTTTATTAGCGCTTGTGGGAGAGATCTGGTATAGCGCTGGCTTGAGATCTGCCCGTGAGCGGAGAGATTTTTTTTGTGTATTGCGGGTTTATGCGTTGGTTCCTAAACGCCGCCGTTTTAATAACTTGCTACGTCGTCGTTTTTGGGAGTAGCACTAGTGAGAGATCTGTTCGCAGCGATGAGGTATGGTTGGATTATTGAAAACAGATGTCAAAGTTGGTCAACTCTCCTGTAGCGTGTTTCCAGCTTTCAGCGCTTTTTGACCATCTTTCTTCGTGGTTTTGTGCAACGTCGTTTTGGGTTCTTGGTTGTGTTTAGCGCGCGTTGGTTGTGAGATCTGTTTCTGTCGGTGAGTTTTGTAAATAGACTTCTCGCGCCTTTAAATAGGAAGCGTTGGCTTCGTTTTATTTTTACCAGATCCCATACTTAGCAAATTTCCCGATTTTCGTTCTCTGTTTATCTCAAACCCTCGGGTACTATTCACCGTAGATTTTATCCGACGATTCCCGTTGATTCCGGCCACCATTTTTCACATTCGAGGTAGCGTTGGACTCCTCTTGGAAAGCTCTTTCATTTCGTACCCATTTTGGAAGCTATAGTTGGCTGGATCGAAAGCTCGAGGCTGCTGTATTTCGGCCGTGAGTGTGAGGTCGCAGGTAGCTTTCAAATTTAGTTGTTGGAATCTTGTTCTAGGCCTTGTTTTAAGATTCCTGTTAGATTGTGTGTGTGGAAAGGAAGGTTGATTTTGTATGTTATTACCAGTCGTGAGACTTTAGTGGTTGGCCGTGAGATTTGTTGTATTTTCCCCTGATATTTGTGCACTGTGTATTTGGCAGACTTTGTGCAGGCCGTGATTTGCTACGTTCCTTCGAGGAATCTGTTTTGTAGTAATTGTTGCACAAAAGTATAAGGTACAGATTTGAGCTTGACGTAGCTTGGAATTGGCGGGAGATATTATGCGTGGCTGCTGGGATGTTTCGGTGAACCTATCTGTGTATTGCTTGCTGAGCATGTGTTTATGCTAGCTGTTTCATGTGAATTGCATACACGCATTTGTTCATGCATATTTCAGATCCCTTGTGTATCGTATTTGGCAGCCTTGTATCTTGTATTGCTGTTGTTAATTCTTACCAGGATGCGAGGGCGAGCGGCGATACCGCACTCTCATCTCCCTGCTGGGATCATTAGCCACCATGCGCCGAGTGGTTAACTACCACAGTTCATGGGCAAGGCAACGGCAGGTTGAGTTGTTTGATGCATCTGGTATTCGGGTGTTGTATCACGGCGAGTGGCTCATTACCACACTGTGAACACACCCCGTGGCCACTGTTGTTGCAGATTCTTGGAGCTGTGCTTGAGTTCCTTAGCTCTCTTGTTGGTTGAGCCTTCTGTTGTTATCCGGTGTCTCATTCATTGCATCTGTATTTTATCTTATGCATTATTTTGCTATATTAGTTGCTCTCTGTACTGGGGTTTGACCCCATGTCCCTCTGGGCTTGGTTTGTTTTCTTGTTTGTGTTGTTTTCAGAAAACCCAGGTTTTACAGCTGGTCGTGGCTTTAACCCAGCTGGTGGTGTCCCAGAAGGTGGTTAGTGTGTCCCAGTTGCGTATAGCCTATATATATATATATGTATCAGTTAGGCAGGGGGATGCCCTGTGCTTCGTTTTGTATCCCGTAGTTGGATTCTGATACATGTTGTCGTTGGATGTTGTTATGCTATACTGTTTCTGTTGTGGTTGGATTTTAAACTAGGTTCGTATTTTGAGTATTCTTATATTTTAAATTATATGTTTTAAACCGTCAGGCCTAAACGCGAAAATTTTACTCGCTTTTTGATAAGCTTCCGCATGTGTTTGTATGTTTTACTCTGTTTAGAGCACGAGGCCTGACAGAAGAACCAACGAATTTCTCTGTACGAGGACGTGGCAACTTCGCACTTATTCTCTAACGTTGATTCAGAGCTTCAAATGGGTAGCAATCGAAAGAGCAACTCACAACGAATCCAGAGCCACCAAAATCACTCAAATCATCGGCGGAGAACGGCGGTAATCGACGGAATAAAAGTTACGGTGAACAGTAGCTATTCGAGGGTTTGGGAAAGGAGATAAGGAATGTCGGGTTCTAAATATTTCTAAGTGTCGATCAACACTTCTATATATATATCTCTAAATCCAATAGCTGCTGTTCTTCTAATTCAGTCGTTGAGAAATGCTACAGTAGAAATCTTATAACAGTAACCAGCTTTTGCTCTCAACAAAACCAGTCGCAACAACCAGCCGTTGTATTCTCAAAAGAACATCAAAACGTTACCGTTCCAACTAACTCAAACGACGTCGCAAAGCTTCACCAGCTGACAACAGATATCTCTTGTGAAGCAACCAAAAGCTGGTAACATATCTCTTCAAAAACCCATCAGCGACTAATCTCGCGAAATTACACAAAACGACGACGCGTCAACTAATCTAAACGACTCCGTAATGGTTACGTAAGCATTGCTGCCAACATCTGGTCACCCAGCCGCAACGCATTCCTCACAACAATTCTCTCGCGACTGGTACCAGACGCAACACTCAAAACACAGCGTTTCAACTTATCAAAACGACGTCGCACAGCATACGTCATCCTATCTGTCGACAGATATCTCGCGACTGGTTCCTCAAACCATCGACTGGTCGCTCCTTCTAACGCAACTACCGCCAGAAGATAACAACGCGTCACGATTACGTCATCTCTACTGATTCAAAAATTCACCAGCTGAGAGCTACAGTACTGTTGACCCGCGTTGACTTCCTAAATTCACTACGACTGGTTTTCTAAACAATAGCGCAAAGTCTAAAATTCAATGGGGAATCAGATTTCACTCGCAAAACCTTCAAAATTCATGCTATTAATTCCAAATCACCACGATTAATCACAAACCAAATTCTGATTCCTCACATTCTCCCTATCTTAAGAGATTTCGTCCTCGAAATCAAGGCAAACTCAGGGAAAATCAATCAAACAATCAGAATACCAAGTAGACATTCATCTAATTCAAACCCAAGAGTTCAAGATAACTGGGAAAATCAACATACAACACTAGGGAAGAACAAAATCAGAAACTGAAATCTAATACAATATCTACTAAAACAGATGCGGCCACTCGCGCTGCATCTTCTCTTCCGGTTCCCAAGTTGCTTCTTCTTTGCCATGCTTGCTCCATTGGACCATCACCAACGGAACTACTTTGTTCCTCAGCTGCTTCTCCTTCCTATCCAAAATCTGAACTGGATATTCAACATAACTCAAGGCAGAATCTAGCTCAACTTCATCGGTTCTCAACACATGGGACGGATCTGGCTCATATTTTCTCAACATTGACACATGAAAAACATCATGCATCGCTGCTAACTCTTCAGGCAGTCTCAGTCGATAAGCCAACTGTCCAATCCGCTCGATAATCTCAAAGGGACCAACGAATCTAGGAGCTAATTTGCCTTTAAATCTAAAGCGCATCACGCTCTTGAAAGGAGAAACTTTGAGGAATACTCAATCGCCAACCTCAAATTATAACGGTCGACGCCTTCGGTTAGCATAGCTAGTGAATCTATCTTGTGCAGCCTTCATTCTACTCCGAATCAAATCAATCTGATCTTTCATATGCTGCACAAACTCAGGGGTAGAAAGCTGTCTCTCACCAACTTCTTCCCAACAAATCGGAAATCTGTATTTTCGACCATACAACGCTTCAAATGGAGCCATCCCGATAGTCACCTGGTAGCTGTTGTTATACGAAAACTCAACCAAGGACAACGAATCCTGCTAGCCACCACTGAAATCCATCACAACCGCTCGCAGCATATCCTCTAAAGTCTGGATGGTCCACTCAGACTGACCATCTGTCTGTGGGTGATAGGCTGTACTCATAGCCAATCTCGAACCCATCGCTGCCTGCAAGCTCTTCCAAAATCGGGAAGTGAATCTCGGATCTCTATCGGATACTATCGAAACAGGAACTCCATGCAATCTAACCACATGGTCGATATACAGCTTCGCCATTTTCTTCATTGAACACCTCACATCATAGGGAATAAAATGGGCTGACTTCGAAAGTCTATCAATCACCACCAAAATTGCATCGCATCCCCTACTCGACCGAGGTAGATGAGTCACAAAATCCATGGCGATGTGCTCCCAATTCCATTGGGGCACCTCCAAACTCTATAGCAATCCACCAGGTCTCATTCTCTCAGCCTTGACCTGTTGGCAATTCAAACATCTAGCAACAAAACCAGAGATGTCGCTCTTCATGCCTTCCCACCAGTAGTGAGATTTCAAGGCATGGTACATCTTTCTCTCGTCCGGATGCACACTGTACTGGCTACAATGCGCTTCATTCATAATGGCCTCTTTCAAATCGATAAAGTTCGAAACCACCAATCTTCCTCGAAATATCAGACACCCATCATAAGAAACAGAGAAATCATTAGACTGACCACTTCGGGCTTTAATCTTCAACTCATGAACATAAGGATCAGTCCTCTGTGCCTCCCTTATGTCACTCACAATCTGCGGTTCTACTTGAATCGAATAAACCATAAAGTACTGATCACCCGGCTGGAATCTCCAACCAAAGTACTCAACTGCTCGTAGACTTTAGAGACACTTAAAGATGAAAGCATCACAGGCTGGGTCTTCCTACTCAATGCGTCGGCAACTGAGTTCATCCGCCCAGGCTGATACTGAATCTCACAGTTAAAGTCCTTGAGCAATTCCATCCATCGTCGCTGCCTCATATTCAAATATGACTGCGTGAAGATATACTTCAGGCTCTTGTGGTGGGTGTACACCACAAACTCTTCACCATACAGATAATGTCGCCAAATATTCAAGGCAAACACTATCGCAGCCAACTCCAAATCATGAACAGGGTACCTCGTCTCGTGAGGCTTCAACTGTCGAGACGCATAGGCAATCACGTACCCGTTCTGCATCAAAACACATCCCAAACCATTGAGAGAAGCGTCGGAGCACACCACAAATCCTCCGGATCCAGACGGTAGAGCCAAAACAGGAGCAGTAGTCAACTTATCCTTCAACGTCTGAAAACTGTACTCGCACTCGTCAGTCCAAACAAACTTCCGATCTTTCTGTGTCAACTGAGTCAATGGTCTGGATATAGAAGAGAACTTCTCGATAAATTGCCTGTAATAGCCAGCCAATCCCAAGAAACTACGGATCTCGGTAATGTTCCTAGGTCTCTCCCATTTAAGAACTGCTTCTACCTTACTCGCATCTACCGAAATCCCTTGCGCCAAAATCACATGACCCAGAAAGATAATTCGATCAAGCCAGAATTCGCACTTGCTGAACTTGGCGTACAATTGCGAGTCTCTCAATCTCTGCAACACCAGTCTCAAATGATCCTTATGCTCTCTCAAGCTCCTCGAGTACACCAGGATGTCATCTATGAAGACAATCACGAATCGATCAATATACTCGCTGAAGACGCGATTCATCAAATCCATGAAAATAGCTGGGGCATTCGTCAACCCAAACGGCATGACTAGAAACTCATAATGCCCATATCGAGTCCGAAAAGCTGTCTTCGCCACATCAGCGTCTCTAATCCGCAACTGGTGATAACCAGAGCGCAAATCAATCTTCGAGTAAACGACCGATCCCTGCAACTGATCGAACAAGTCATCAATCCTCGGCAAAGGATACTTGTTCTCACCGTCGCTTTGTTCAACTGTCGGAAATCCACGCACATCCTCATAGACCCATCCTTTTTCTTCACAAAAAGAATCAGAGCTCCCCAAGGCGACATACTCGGTCTGATGAAGCCTTTCTCCAAGAGATCTCTCAACTGGTCCTTCAACTCTGCTGGCTCCAACCGGTAAGGAGCTCTAGAAATCGGGGCAGTACCGGGCACCAACTCAATTCTGAAGTCGATCTCCCGTCTCGGAGGGAATCCAGGAATCTCATCTGGAAACACGTCGGGAAACTCTCGGACGATCGGAATATCGCTCAACTCCAACCGCGACTCTTGAGAAACGTCAAGCGCATAAATCATAAATCCTGCGTTATCCAGCGATAGCAGGCTAAACATCTCCATGGCGGACACCAGTGGAATCTTCGAGCGCGAATCAGCATCTTAGAACTCCCACTTCTCACTCGAGTCAGGGCAAAATCTCACCACACCATGAAAACAATCGACTGTAGCCTTATAGCTAGACAACACGTCCATCCCCAAGATGCAATCAAAATCTCTCATTCCCAAAACAATCAAATTGGAAACCAAAACATGCTCATCAAATCGAAGCACACAATACCACTTCACGGGACCACAGGCTCACACCAGCAGGGGTAGACACGGAAACAACATCACACAATGGGGAAGAACTCAACCCATGCTCACACACAAACATCTCAGAAATAAAGGAGTGTGATGCACCAGTGTCAAATAAAACTTTCGCAGGAAAATCGAAAATAAAGCATGTACCTCCAATCACCATGCCAGGCGTCTCCTCAGCCTGCTCTCTAGTCAAAGCGTTCGCCTGAGCCTGCTGGGGAATCTGGAACTGAGGTCTCTAAGGTGCTCCAAACCTAGACGGTCCACTAGGCTGAAATCCAGATCGCTTAGTAGGGGCAGGAAAATGCGGTCTCGGAGATGAACCACCAGCTGATCCATGTTGTGAAGGAATAGAAGACTGACCCCTCAACAGAGGACACACTCTAAGGAAGTGTCCTGGCTGTCCACAGTTACGGCAGGACCCCTGAACTCCACGACACTGTGAAGTCGGATGCCTTCCTCCGCACTGTCCACACGACATGCCACTAGAACCGCTGCCAGAACCAGAACACACAGAACCAGAGGAACTCGAATCCGCCTTCTTCTTGAACTATTTCCTTCGAGGTCGAAATCTCTGGCGGTTCGACTGCTGCTGCTGCGACCCCTAAGGAGAATAAAAATATTGCGATGCATCCTGAACAGGCTGATAGGTTCATCCAGTAGTCGGCTGAATCGGAGCCTCAACCTCCATCAAACTCTCCTCAATATCCACTGCTCGGTTCACCGCATCAATATAGGTCACAGCGAACCAGACAAAACCATCCGGTATAAATCAGGCCTCAAGCTTTTCAAAAACTTGTTCCTCTTCGTCCTCTCTTGGTTGGCAACGTGTGGTGCATAGACCAAAAGCATAGAAAACTGTCGGGCATACTCAGCCACTCGCATGCTGCCCTGCCTCAGATTATCGAACTCCCGCTCCCGGCTGTTATAGAAGGACTCCGGGGTATGAATCGGAGCCTCAACCTCCATCAAACTCTCCTCAATATCCACTGCTCGGTTCACCGCATCAATATAGGTCACAGCGAACCAGACAAAACCATCCGGTATAAATCAGGCCTCAAGCTTTTCAAAAACTTGTTCCTCTTCGTCCTCTCTTGGTTGGCAACGTGTGGTGCATAGACCAAAAGCATAGAAAACTGTCGGGCATACTCAGCCACTCGCATGCTGCCCTGCCTCAGATTATCGAACTCCCGCTCCCGGCTGTTATAGAAGGACTCCGGGGTATACTCCTGTCGAAACTCCTCACAGAAGCTCTCCCAAGTGATCACAGCCCCACTATCACGAAGGATACGAGAAGTACCTCTCCACCAGCGTTGTGCATTGTCTCTCAGCTGCAACACCGCCAGTTTCAATCTCTTCTCATGAGCGTACTCCAAAGTATCGAACAGCTCCTCCACCTGAGCTAACCAAGCCTCAGCCATAGCACCACCCGCTGCTGCAGAAAACGTTGGAGGGTTCTTCCGCTGAAACCTAGCTAAGACCAACTCCATCCCGCCTATCTGTCTAGTAACATCCTCGACCTGATGAACATCATCATCACTACCTGCCCTAGACTCCTCCTCAGTACGTCTAGTCGTCCTATCTCTTCCTCTTCTCGGTGGCATCTAAACAAGTCTAGAGGTAAGATCTCACAGCAGATAAATATATCACATGACAGATAAAAGATCACATAAGTCACAGAGTCAATCAAAATCAAATCAAAACTCTGTGCCTATACTCGAGTGTGATCAAAGGAAATCGAGCTTATCCCAGTTTAAGTCTGATACCAAAAATGTCAGGCCCCGTGCTAATTACTCAAGATAATAGCACAATTAAGCACATAATCACGGAAGCGAAAAATCGGGCTTAAAAATTTTTGAAATATAATTGGGCCTGAACTTAAAACATCATTCAAAATATTCATAATCAAAATACGAATTGACTCAAACTCATATAAAATAGGTAACACAATTATCAATTCAAATACAGATCCCCAAAAATACATAAGACACGGGGCATCCCCCGGGTTCGATACATAAATAAAATAACTGGGACTCATGGAAATGGGGATCGACCAGCTGAACCTCCACTCTGTCCAGCTTGGTTACCTGAAGATCCTGCAAATGGGTAACGCAGACCCAAACAACACAAAAGCAGGAAAACAAATACGAGGTCAAGCCTCAGTACGAAGAGCTGTCTAAACATCTAAACATGCAACATGCTATAAATCAATGCTATGAATGCATGAGGGCTATCAAAGATCGGATAGCTAGACCAGCAAATCGACTGGCAATCATATCGATCGAGCCTCTATACCACGCACAGCAAGTCAGCCGGTGGAAATCATCGGTCCGTGATCTTCAGGACCCGTCAGTCAATCACATCTCGGTGGTCTTCAGACACGACAAGTCAGTCGGTCACCACTCCGATGATAGCGTTGGACTTTTCATGCACAACAAGTCAGTAGGCCAGTCACAACGTGGCTCTCAATCAGGTCATAAATCAATCTGTCAGGCTCAATGTATGCATGAATGCCAATTCAATAATCAATGCACAATGCACACAATTCATTACGTGAAACAGCATATATAATTCAAACAATTCAACATACTGCCACGTAAATTCACATAATCAGATCAGCAAGTTCATAACATCGATCACAGCCATGTCCACGCTCAAAGCTGTTAAATCTGCTCAATTCGTACCTTCAACGACTGAATTCTACCTCAACAGACTCTACAAAATCACGGCAATACCAACAGTGCAAACCAGCTTTCACCTGATATCCTCAACTACGGCAGAAGCTGTCCAGAACCTCAAATCTGTTAAGGAAACTCAACCATCAACAAATATCTAGTTCAAATCTAAACTTCGAAGCATCCTAGCCTACGGTCAGAACCTTGCTCTAGTTCTACAAGTCTACCGAAGCTAGAAACAACAAGAGATGCTCACCCAGAAACTCAAACCAGCAGAAGAACCAACGAATTTCTCTGTACGAGGACGCGACAACTTCGCACTTCTTATCTAACGTTGATTCAGGGCTTCAAATGGGTAGCAATCGAAAGAGCAACTCACAACGAATCCAGTGCCACCAAAATCACTCAAATCATCGACGGAGAACGGCGGTAATCGACGGAATAAAAGTTACGGTGAACAGTAGCTATTCGATGGTTTGGGAAAGGAGATAAGGAATGTCGGGTTCTAAATATTTCTAAGTGTCGATCAACACTTCTATATATCTAAATCCACCAGCTGCTGTTCTTCTAATTCAGTCATTGAGAAATGCTACAGTAGAAATCTTATAACAGTAACCAGCTTTTGCTCTCAACAAAACCAGTCGCAACAACCAGTCGTTGTGTTCTCAAAAGAACATCAAAACGACACCATTCCAACTAACTCAAACGACGTAGCAAAGCTTCACCAGCTGAAAACAGATATCTCTTGTGAAGCAACCAAAATCTGGTAACAGATCTCTTCAAAAACCCATCAGCGACTGATCTCGTGAAATTACACAAAACAACGACGCGTCAACTAATCTAAACGACGCCGTAATGGTTACGTAAGCATTGCTGCCAACAGCTGGTCACCCAGCCGCAACGCATTCCTCACAACAATTCTCTCGCGACTGGTACCAGATGCAACACTCAAAACGCAGTGTTTCACTTATCAAAATGACGTCGCACAGCATACGTCATCCTATCTGTCGACAGATATCTCGCGACTGGTTCCTCAAACCATCGACTGGTCGCTCCTTCTAACGCAACTACCGCCAGCAGATAACAACGCGTCACAATTACGTCATCTCTACTGATTCAAAAATTCACCAGCTGAGAGCTACAGTACTGTTGACCCACGTTGACTTCCTAAATTCACTACGACTGGTTTTCTAAACAATAGCGCAAAGTCTGAAATTCAATGGGGAATCTTCACTCGCAAAACCTTCAAAATTCATGCGATCAATTCCAAATCACCACGATTAATTACAAACCAAATTCTGATTCCTCACAGGCATACATGCATACATCTTGAGCCTGATTGACAGATTGATTGATGATCCGATTGAAAGCCACGTTGTGACTGGCCGACTGATGAGTTGTGCCTGAAAAGTCCAACGCCATCATCGGAGTGGCGACTACCGGATTCGAGTGTCTACCACCGAGCTCTGATGGGCTGACGGGCCCCGATTATCATGGACCGATGATTTCCACCGGCTGATTGGCTGTGCGTGGTATAGAGGCTTGATTTGAGAGTGCCAGTTGACTTGCTGGTCTAGCTATCCGATCTTTGATAGCCCTCATGCATTTCATAGCATCGATTATGGCATGTTTCATGATTAGCTGTTTTGATAGCTCTTCGTACTGAGGCTTGACCTCGTTTTTGTTTTCTTGCTTTGTGTTGTTTGGGTCTGTGTTACCCATTTGCAGGATCTTCAGGTAACCAAGCTGGACAGAGTGGAGGTTCAGCTGGTCGATCCCCGTTTTCTTGAGTCCCAGTCTATTTATGATATGTATTGAACCGGGGGATGCCCTGTGTTTTATTGTATTTGGGGATCTGTATTTTCATTTGAATATTGTTGTTACCTGATTGTTGGAGTTTGAGTAATCTCTTATTTTGATTATGAATATTTTGAATGTATGTTTTGAGTTCAGGCCCATTTGATTTCGAAAAATTTTTAAGCCCGATTTTACGCTTCCGTGATTATGTGCTTAATTGTGCTATTATCTTGAGTAATTAGCACGGGGCCTGACACTGTTCCTATGGTGACATCTGTTTTCCCGCTATCCATCCAAACCCCGAAGTAAAATCTGTTTCACGCTAAAGATACAGTTCCTTTTGTCACATCTGTTTCAACGTTAGCGTATACCACTTCTATAGTCAAATCTATTTTCAAGATAAAGATCTGTTTTTAGTTCCCGAACATCATTTTGTTGGACTGTGAGGACTAGAATTTGCTAAGTACGATTTATTAGCTAATTAGATTGCTTTAGAATTAGCTAATTGAGTTTCTGAGTATCGGGTTTTCAGATTTGTGCCCTTGTGTGTTTGCGTGAGTTGTTGCAAGCAGGGTGCAAAACGTTGTCGTTTTGAGCTCTGGTCAGATGTGGCGTTGCTGAAGGTAATGCGACGTCGTATTGTGTTTTCAGAAGTGGCGCTAGATAGAAGGATTTGTTAGCGGGCGTAAACATATGTGAATTTTTGCGCGAGGAAGTCAGCGATGGTTAGTTGTCCAGAGTCGTTCAGATGTCAATGATGGTCAACGGTGCTGATTGATGAATTCAGCAGTGACCAAGATCTGAGGAGCTCTAGCGGGACTTGATGCTACGTCGTTTTGATAAGTTAGCGCGACATCGTTTGCTATTTCGTTAGTAGATAGTAGCAAAGTCTGATTCGTGTCAGCTGAGGCCAGTTGCCAGAGACTTCTGCCTTAGAATGAAAGCTGTTTTGTACCAAGATCTGAGTTGGTGAGACATCTGAATTAGTCGATGATGGCTTCTATTGTAGTTTTGACTAGGGATTAAACGCAAGTGCTGATCGACACTTAGAGCATTTCGAACCTTAGATTTCCTATCTTCTTCCTCGATAACCTTCCATTGCTACTGTTAATTCGAAACCCCCTATTTCCATCGATTGTTGTTGTTTGCCGCCGCCGTTTGGAGCAAGATTGGTAGCGCTGGGCTCGTCTTCTCTAGGGCTTTCGATTGATACCACTTTGGAGACTGGAGTCGTCGGATTTGAGGAACGTGAAGTTGTTGTAGTGCTTGAGTGTCTTCGCGATTGTGGACCAGCAGTTCTTCCGTTCTTTAACAGCCTTGGGTAAGTGATTCTTTACCAATTTAAGCTTCTTTTGAGAGCTGAGTAGCGCTCTGTAGAGTTGAGGTAGCTGAGTGAGCTACGAGGCTTTAGAAACTAAGCTGTTTGAGTTCATAATTGAGTTGATTTTTTAGATATCTTGACAGATTCGAACTTTTAGTGGCTTCTGTTGAGTTGCCGTGAAGCTGCTTGGACAGTAGACTTGAGTTAGTTTCTACTCTCTTGGTGAGATCTTGATGGATCTGTGTCAACAGATCCAGATTGAATTTTGAATTACACAAAACTTATTATTGTGTTTCTAACAAATCTACGAAGTGTGCAGATATCAACAGGAAAAAGTATATTGCGCAAAGAAGATGAGCAGTAGAAGTCTGTCCAGTCGATGGTAAAAGATAAAGTTCACAGCTGGTTTGATTCATCACTTAGACGGCAGCTGGATTAGCAATGGAGACGTCCAAAGTTGAGTCAGTTGTTCGTAATCAGGCGGAGGCCAAGTTAGACCAGCAGTTGTGATATTCGCTAAAGGCTGGAGAAAGGTTCGAAGAAGAAGAAATCAGCTGTTGGATTTGAAGCGAAGAGAAATCTTGATTCAGCGATGATGACGTCAGCATGTCTACTGGAAGAAGCTACGAGCAGCAACGATGACGTCAGCATTGCTGATTGAAAGAAATCAAGAATCAGCAGTTGACAAGAAGCGCAAGATCTGGAATCAGCGATGATGACATCAGCAGTGATGTCATCACAATCAGCAGTTGTGAAGAGAAGCGCAAGAGCTGGATCAGCGATGATGAAGTCAGCAGTGATGTCAGCAATCAGCAGAGAGCTACAGTGCAACCAGTTGTTACTTGAAGTTAGCGATAGCAAAACGATGTCGTTTGGATTAATAGATACGACAGCGTTTTGCCTTCACGGTAAGATTCAACAGATGCTCTTTGCGATGGAAATAACCAGCAGGAAGCTACAGTACATCCAGTCGAGAGCTACAGTGTTATATTTAACCAGTCGAGGATGCATAGCAAACGATGTCGTTTGAATAAGTTGATACGACAGCGTTTGATCTAACCAGTTGTTGGGTAATCAAGTCGCAAGCATTTCACGACCAACGTCTGGACAACCAACTGCTGATATGCATCCAGTCGCAAGATGATGTACCAGTCGCGAGCTACAGTGGACCCAGTCGCAGGCTACAGTGTTTTGCATATCCAGTCGCAGGAAAAGCAGACGTAGTGGAGATTTGCAAACCAGTCGACAAAGAATACAACGCAAAGAAACAGAGGAAATAACCAGTCGCAGCAGTCGAAGACACAACCAATAGTGAAGCAGTTGACAAATTATTATGAAGATTTACTAAAGCTGGATGTCAACTGCTGAGCTTAATTCAAATGTTGAAGACGACAAAAAGGCCTGCAAAAGAAAGGACACAAAGGACAATCCCTGTCGGTACTTTAAAGAACACATTTGAACGGGAAGAATTTGTGTCCAACGGATTAATTTGAACAGAGGCCTTATATATGAGAGGAACGCCATTGAAGAGGCAGAGCAGTTGAGAGAGTTGCTGTTGCACAGAAAAGATTAATCAAAAGAAGACAACAATCAAAGGGAAGAAAAATCAGAAGCGCAACTGTCAACTATCATTCGTAGAGGAGCTTATTGGAGTTGACAACTGAGCTAGAATTAGCTTTTGTAGAGCACTTCCCTAGTGTGTGAGAAATAGAGAAACAGAGAGTTGAGCGCTTCATTGTAAAATCTCACACACAGAGATTCATTCACATTCATTAGTGAATGAATCTCAAAACCAATTCACAATCAGTTACCGTCCAAGCACGATGACGTAAAACTCTGTGTATGTAGTCTTTGAACAGAGACGTTAAATAAGTTCTGAGTGAACAGTCGAAGGCTGGTAGTTTCTAGGAGTTCTCGCAGCTGCTGGTTGCGGGATCGGGTCTGTACACGATGTATAGATCAAATATTCTAGTGGAACCTTCCGAGGTGGAAGAAGAGGAGACATAGGACTTTGAGGTCCGAACTTCCAAAAACAAATCGATGAAGTATTATATTCTTTAAGCTTTCAGCACTTGCATTTATATTCAGCATTCACCCATACACAGTTAGCACACACACACAGTAAGTCTCGAACAGATTTATGTTTCACATAAATCTGTTTGTGATGTTTTAAAATATAGGATTCAGTTCTGGTGTTTTCCGCATGTTTTATTAACATACCAGATCTGTCTCACGTGCTCTGTATTTTTCAATGTTCAAGAACCAGAGGTATTGCACCTCATCTGTGAAATAGCAGCGCTCAAAATGTTTTAATTTTTGACAACAGCGCCTGCTATCTCTATAAACCGGTCCTAACAGATCTGTTGAGGTTTGAGGTACAAATTGAGCAATGTATTAAGCAGTCTTCGATATCAGTTTTGGGAATATTTCTGTTGTGTATTAACTGCTGTGTTTGTATTGACTGCTGAGTGATTGTGCTCATATCTATTATGTGCGTGTGTGATGTTATGCATTGATTAAGCATGAGTCTGCTGTGCATTCATGCATGCATATTGAGCCTGATTCCTTTGAAAGTTGAATTTCTTTGCACATTGTGATCGGCCGGCTGAGTCGTCGTGCCTGAAAGGTCCAACGTTGATTTTGATGTGGTGGCCAGCTGAGTCGTTGAGCCTGAATACCACACTGCCTTGTGATGGTCGACTGAGTCGGCGTACCTAAAGATCACAAGATGGTCATGATTGATGAGATCTACACAGCTTAGTCATTGTGCTATTTGCCTACCGATGATTCTTGGTAGCCCTTTCACGCATTGCACGATAGATATATTGCATTGTCTGATATGATTTATGCTTTTATTGTGATCTTTATACTGAGGTTTGACCTCGTTTATTTTCCCTGTTTTGGGCTGCCTTGGTTTGTGTTGGCCTTGGCAGGTTCTTCAGGTAACCAAGCTGGACAGAGTGGAGCTTCAGCTAGTCGATCCCCTTTTTGATTTGAGTCCCAGTTGTATTGATTTTATATTGAGCCAGGGGATGTCCTGTGCCTTTATGTATGTTTGGGATCGTGTGTTGTTGTTGTTGTTTGAGTTTTAAACAAACTCTATTTTAAGTATGAATGTATTTTGAAATGATATTGGATCAGGCCCTTATTCGAAACTTTTTAGCCCATATTTTTATGATTCTTCCGCATATTTGTGATTAATTGTTGTATTAGCGCACGTGGCCTGACATTTTTGGTATCAGAGCTTAAACTGGGATAAGTTCATTTCCTTTTGATCACACTTGAGTCTAGGCACAGAGTTTGAGTTTTGATTTTGACTGACTCTGTGATTGTGTGATTTGATTATCTGCTTTTTTGTTGTATCTTGTTTTTCTTACCTCTGAGTTTTGGTAGATGCCGCCGAGGAGAGGTAGGAGTAGGATTGCTAGGCAGGTATATGGGGAGTCTAGAGCCCGGGCAGTGATGAGGATGTTGAGCGACAGGGTATCCCTTTGCGTCGCTGTGGTAGACAGGATGAGGTAGAGGTGGATGATGTTACTCGACAGATTGGAGAGATGAAGCTAGTGTTGGCTAGGTTCCAGAGGATGAATCCCCTGACGTTTACTGGTGTCGAGGCTGGTCTGTTGGCGGAAGGTTGGCTTGAGCAAATGGAAGAGTTGTTTGACGTTGTGGAGTACTCGCAAGAGCGGAGGCTGAAGTTAGCAGTGTTGCAGTTGAGAGGACATGCGCAGCGCTGGTGTAAGGGTACTTCTCGTGTCATGAGAGAGCTGGAGTTGTGATTTCTTGGGAGAGCTTCTGTGCAGCTTTTCGACAGGCGTATATCCTTGAGTCTTTCTACAACAACCGTGAGAGGGAGTTCGACAATCTGAAGCAAGGGAACTTGAGGGTGGCCGAGTATGCCAGGCAGTTTTCTTCACTGTTGTCGTATGTTCCCCATGTTGCGAACCAAGAGAGGATGAAGAGGAATAAGTTTTTGAGAGGGTTGAGGCCCGAATTGTTCCGGATGGTGTTAGCTGGTTCCCCTGCGACGTATACTGAGGCGGTGGATAGAGCAGTGGATATTGAGGAGAGTCTGATGGAGGTGCATAATCAGGTTCAGCCGATAGCTGGACGTAGTTTCCAACCTGTACCAGAAGTGATTCCTTCTTTCCAATCTCCTCAAGTGCAGCAACAGTCGAATCGTCAGAGGTTCAAGCCCCAAGGGAAACAGTTTAAGAAGCGTTCTACTCGAGTTATTCTGGTTCAGTGAGTTCTGGTGGCAGTGGCTCCGGAGGAGGAGTGACTTGTGGACAGTGTGGAGGTCGTCATATGACTTCTCAGTGTCGTGGAGTTCAGGGCCTTTGCCATAACTGTGGGCAGCCTGGACATTTTGCTCGAGTGTGTTTGGCTGGAGGACAGTCTTTGAGTCAGTCGTAGCAAGGTTCAGCTGGTGGTTCTTCGCAGAGACCGCAACCTTTTGCTCAGACCCAACGATCAGGTTTCCAACCCCGTGAACCGTCTAGGTTTGGTGGACCTTCGAGACCTCAGTTTTCGGGACCACAGCAGGCTCAGGTGAACGCCTTAACGAGTGAGCAAGCCGCTGAGATGCCTGAGAGGATTATTGCAGGTACTTGTGCTATCTTTGATTTTCCTGCACGAGTTTTTTTTGATACTGGAGCATCACACTCCTTTTTTCTGAGTTGTTTGTGTATGAGTGTAGGTTGAGTTCTTCCCCACTGTGTGATGTTGTCTCTGTATCTACCCCTGCTGGCGTGAGTTTGTTGTCCCGTGAGGTGGTGTTGGATTGTATTCTTAGGTTTGATGAGCATGTGTTGGTGACCAATCTGATTGTTTTGGGAATTTGAGATTTTTATTGTATCTTGGGAATGGACGTGTTGTCCAGTTACAGAGCGACAGTGGATTGTTTCCATGATGTAGTGAGATTTAGGCCTGAATTTGGAGAGAAATGGGATTTATGGCGCTGATTCACGACCTAAGATTCCTTTTGTGTCTGCCATGGAGATGTTTAGTTTGTTGTCGCTAGAGAATTCATGGTTTATGATCTATGCCTTGGATGCTTCCCAAGTATCACGAGTAGAGTTGAGCGATGTTCCGATTGCTCGAGAGTTTCCTAACATGTTTCCGGATGAGATTCCTGGATTCCTTCCGAGACAAGAGATTGATTTTAGTATAGAGTTGGTGCCAGGAATAGCCCCGATTTCTAGAGCTCCGTATCGGTTGGCGCCATCTGAGTTGAAGGAACTCAAAACCAGTTACGTGATCTGTTAGAGAAGGGCTTCATTAGACCGAGCATGTCGCCCTGGGGAGCTCCGATTCTTTTTGTGAAGAAGAAGGATGGATCTATGAGGATGTGTGTGGATTTTCGGCAGTTGAACAAAGCGACGATTAAGAACAAGTATCCGTTGCCAAGGATTGATGACTTGTTTGAACAGTTGCAGGGATCTGTAGTATACTCTAAGATTGATCTGCGATCTGGTTATCATCAGTTGCGGATCAAAGACGCTGATGTGGCGAAGACGGCTTTCAGGATGAGATATGGGAATTATGAGCTTTTGGTGATGCCTTTTGGATTGACGAATGCTCCTGCTGTCTTCATGGATTTTATGAATCGCGTCTTCAGTGAGTATATCGATCGTTTTGTGATTGTCTTCATAGATGACATCCTGGTGTATTCTAAGAACTTCAGAGAGCACAAAGAGCACTTGAGATTGGTTTTGCAGAAACTGAGAGACTCAGAGCTGTATACGAAGTTCAGCAAGTGTGAATTCTGGCTGGATAGAGTTGTCTTCTTGGGTCATGTTATTTCAGCGCAAGGAATTTCAGTGGATCCGAGTAAGGTCGAAGCAGTTCTTAACTGGGAGCGACCTAGGAATGTTTCTAAGATCCGTAGTTTCTTGGGTTTGGCTGGCTATTATAGGTGGTTTATTGAGAAGTTCTCTTCGATAGCTAGGCCGATGACTCAGTTGACCCAGAAAGATAGGAAGTTTGTTTTTGCAGAAACTGAGAGACTCAGAGCTGTATACGAAGTTCAGCAAGTGTGAATTCTGGCTGGATAGAGTTGTCTTCTTGGGTCATGTTATTTCAGCGCAAGGAATTTCAGTGGATCCGAGTAAGGTCGAAGCAGTTCTTAACTGGGAGCGACCTAGGAATGTTTCTAAGATCCGTAGTTTCTTGGGTTTGGCTGGCTATTATAGGTGGTTTATTGAGAAGTTCTCTTCGATAGCTAGGCCGATGACTCAGTTGACCCAGAAAGATAGGAAGTTTGTTTGGACTGAGGAGTGTGAGTCGAGTTTCCAGTTGCTTAAGGAGAAGTTGACTACTGCTCCTGTGTTAGCTTTGCCTTCGGGTTCTGGAGGTTTTGTAGTTTGCTCCGACGCTTCTCTGAGTGGTTTAGGATGCGTGTTGATGCAGAACGGGTATGTGATAGCCTATGAATCTCGACAGTTGAAGCCCCATGAGACGAGATACCCCCTTCATGATCTTGAGTTGGCTTCGATAGTGTTTGCCTTGAAGATTTGGTGTCACTATTTGTATGGCGAACAATTTGTGGTGTATACCGATCACAAGAGTTTGAAGTATATCTTCACGTAGTCAGATTTGAATATGAGGCAACACCGCTGGATGGAGTTGCTGAAGGATTTTGAGTGTGAGATTCAGTATCAGCCTGGGCGGATGGATTTGGTGGCCGATGCTTTGAGTAGGAAAGCCCAACCGACGATGTTGACGTTGATGAGAATATCCAAAGTCCACGAGGATTTGGGGACTTCTGGGTGGAATTTTCAGCCGAGTGATCAGTATTTCTTGGTTTCTTCTTTTCAAGTTGAGCCGCAGATTGTAGCAGACATTAGAGCAGCACAGAGGACTGATCCGTACGTGCATGAGTTGAAGATTAAGGCTCAGAATGGTCAGTCTGAGGATTTTTCTGTTGCTTCTGATGGATGCTTGAGATTTTGAGGTAGATTGGTGGTTCTGAATTTGATTGATTTGAAGGAAGTCATCTTGAATGAAGCTCATTGTAGTCGATACCGTGTGCATCCGGGCGAGAGGAAGATGTATCATGCTTTGAAGTCTCACTATTGGTGGGAAGGCATGAGGAATGATATCTCTGGATTTGTAGCTCGTTGTTTGAATTGTCAACAGGTCAAGGCTGAGAGAATGAGACCCGGTGGATTGCTACAGAGTCTAGAAGTGCCTCAGTGGAATTGGGAGCACATCGCCATGGATTTTGTGACGCATTTGCCTCGATCGAGTAGGGTATGTGATGCTGTATGGGTTATTGTTGATAGACTTTTGAAGTCAGCCCATTTCATTCCCTATGATGTGAGGTGTTCGATGAAGAAGATGGCGCGACTGTACATTGACCATGTGGTGAGATTGCATGGAGTGCCGATTTCAATAGTGTTTGATAGAGATCCAAGGTTTACTTCCCGATTCTGGAAGAGCTTGCAGACAGCGATGGGTTCGAGATTGGCTATGAGTACAGCCTATCACCCACAGACAGATGGTCAGTTTGAGAGGACCATTCAGATTTTAGAAGATATGTTGCGAGCAGTTGTTTTGGATTTCAGTGGTGGCTGGCAGGATTCCTTGTCCTTAGTTGAGTTTTCTATAACAACAGCTACCAAGTGACTATTGGGATGGACCCTTTTGAATCGATGTATGATCGTAAGTGTAGATCATCGATCTGCTGAGAAGAGATTTGTGAGATTCGAGATTGGCTATGAGTACAGCCTATCACCACAGACAGATGGTCAGTTTGAGAGGACCATTCAGATTTTAGAAGATATGTTGCGAGCAGTTGTTTTGGATTTCAGTGGTGGCTGGCAGGATTCCTTGTCCTTAGTTGAGTTTTCTTATAACAACAGCTACCAAGTGACTATTGGGATGGACCCTTTTGAATCGATGTATGATCGTAAGTGTAGATCATCGATCTGCTGAGAAGAGATTTGTGAGAAGCAGTTGTTTACTCCTGAGTTTGTGCAGCACATGAAAGATCAGGTTGAGTTGATTCGCAGTAGGATGAAAGCTGTTCAAGATCAACATGCTAGCTATGCTAATAAGAGACGTCGACCTCTAGAATTCAAAGTTGGTGATCGAGTGTTTCTCAAAGTTTCTCCTTTCAAGAGTGTGATGAGATTCAGGCTGAAGGGTAAATTGGCTCCTAGATTCGTTGGTCCTTTTGAGATTGTTGAGAGGATTGGACAGTTGGCTTATAGATTGAGGCTGCCTGATGAGTTAGCAGCGATGCATGATGTGTTTCATGTATCAATGCTGAGGAAATATGAGTCAGATCCGTCCCATGTGTTGAGGACTGATGAAGTAGAGCTGGATTCTACCTTAAGTTATGTTGATTATCTAGTGCAGATTCTGGATAGGAAGGTGAAGCAGCTGAGGAATAAGGTTATTCCATTGGTGATGGTCCAGTGGAGCAAGCATGGTCGTGAGGAAGCTACCTGGGAGGTGGAAGAGAAGATGAGACAATAGTGGCCTCATTTGTTTGGGCTTTGACAGTGGAGTTGTGCTGGTAAGTTCTAGTGTTTGTTGATTTTATGCCTTGAGTTTGCCTTTGATTTCGAGGACGAAATCTCTTAAGATGGGGAGAATGTGATGACTATAATTTGCTAAGTATGATTTATTAGCTAATTAGATTGGTTTAGAATTAGCTAATTGAGTTTCTGAGTATCGGGTTTTCAGATTTGTGCCCTTGTGTGTTTGCGTGAGTTGTTGCAAGCAGGGAGCAAAACATTGTCGTTTTGAGCACTGGTCAGATGTGGCGTTGATGGTCCCAGAAATAGGATCACTAAGTAAATAGGAGTTCAGAAGGGGGGGTTGAATGAACTCCTTCAATTTTTCTATTTCAAAACTCTTTTAAAATGTTTTGGGTCTCAGTTTTATGCAAACTTTTCGGCCAACAATATTTGTGCGGAAAAAGGCCGATTGGTTTGTGAACAGTGAATAAACACAAATAATGAGTAAGTGCTGTAAGTAAGAGATAGAGTCAGAAATTTGTTTCTGGAAGTTCGGACTTCAATGTCCTACGTCTCCCCTTCTTCCGCCTCGGAAGGTATCACTAGAAGACTTTGATGGTTACAGGACCTCTGCAAACACCCACCCACACAATCAGCACTTGTATGGACTCCTAGACTCACTAACTTCACACGCAGACTTTGCTGCTGGTTACAAGTATCGAAAAGATGTTTTTGAACTGCTTCACAAAGCCAGTTCTTTACAGACTTAATCAAATGATATACAATGAATACACGTATATGAGACTGTAAACTCTCTGGTTTCTAATACAAAGAAACTTGATTCAACACTATGAACCAAAGAATGACTCAAAGATTTGTCTATGAAGAGCAACAGAAGGTGTTCTTTGAGTCTTGTGAGCTTTTGAATATTTCAACAAGTAGATAGCTCTGGGAGTATTTTGACAGCGTTTCAGTAATAGCAATGGCGAGAGATATGTCTTCAATTCAAAGTAACTGCTATTTATACTCTTCGTTCAACGGTCGATGAATCCTTCAGAGGAAAATAAATCCCGTTTGAATTGCTGCCAAAATTGTACACCGTAATTCCTGCTCCACTACAAGGTAAATTGCTCATTGACAGAGCCAATTTGTCTTATTTCCATTTCTGTGCAAACAATGAAAAACGGCCTCTGTACATCGTACTATTTACCCAAAATAGTACCTACGTTGTCTCCTCAATTTCAGGCAATTGTACGATTCTACATATCTTTTCCATTTTGAGTATTCAATCGTATTTGAATCAATTTAAACTTGTTGTCCCCTTAATTCCAGGCAATTTGTATAATTCTGTTATGCCCATTGATCTTTTTCAATTGAGTATACGATCAAATTTGAAACAATTTGAGCTTGCGTCTGAAATTACTTTGATAGCAAGATCCAATTTCCTTCAACGTGGTTTCAAATACTTGTATGCGTCGACTGGTTTTCCACGTGTGATTTTCCAGCGCCTGGTTCTTTATATGATCCAACGACTGGTTTTTAACGCGAAGTCAAAACGCTGTCGTATCAACTATATTCAAGCGACATCGTTTTATCTACAATCACCCTCGACTGGTTGAATAAAGCCCTTTAGCTCTCATCTGGATATAGCACCACTGTAGTTTGCGTCTGGTTTCAATACGGTGTCGCTACAACTAATTCAAACTTTGTCGTTTGCACATGCTACTATTTGAATCCTTGCGTCTGGATTACCAATACTATCTTGCGACTGGTTATTCAAAACGCTGACGTTTTAACTCATCCATACGACATCGTTTTGCTAAATCCTCGACTGGTTATATACTTCACTGTTGCTGCGTCTGAATTACAAACTACTGTTCACTGTGTCTGGATACAAAGCAACTACTGTAGCTCTCGTCTGGTTGATTTACTTCAATACTCCATCGTTTCTAGTACAAATGCTTGCGTCTTGATACACTGTTCCTTGCGTCTGAATATTAACAACGATCCTGTCGACTGGTTCTATTTTGTTATCACCAAAACTATAAATTTTATCCTAACAGGCGTTGCTGGAGATAATGCGACGTCGTATTGTGTTTTCAGAAGTGGCACTAGATAGAAGGATCTGTTAGCGGGCGTAAACAGATGTGAGTTTTTGCGCGAGGAAGTCGGCGATGGTTAGTTGTCCAGAGTCGTTCAGATGTCAACGATGGTCAACGGTGCTGATTGATGAATTCAGCAGTGACCAAGATCTGAGGAGCGCTAGCGGGACTTGATGCTACGTCGTTTTGATAAGTTAGCGCGACGTCGTTTGCTGTTGCGTTAGAAGAGAGTAGCAAATTCTGATTCGTGTCAGCTGAGGCCAGAGCGAGAGACTTCTGCCTTAGAATGAAAGTTGTTTTGTACCAAGATCTGAGTTGGTGAGACATCTGAATTAGTCGATGATGACTTCTGTTGTAGTTTTGACTAAGGATTTAAATGCAAGTGCTGATCGACACTTAGAGCATTTTGAACCTTAGATTTCCTATCTTCTTCCCCGATAACCTTCGATTGCTACTGTTCATTCGAACCCTATTTCCGTCGATTGTTGTCGTTCGCTGCCGCCGTTTGGAGCAAGATTGGTAGCGATGGGCTCGTCTTCTCTAGGGCTTTCGATTGATACCAGTTGGAGACCGGAGTCTCCGGATTTGAGTAACGTGAAGTTGCTGTAGTGCTTGAGTGTCTTCGCGATTGTGGACCAGCAGTTCTTCTGTTCTTTAACAGCCTTGGGTAAGTGATTCTTTACCAATTTAAGCTTCTTTTGAGAGCTGAGTAGCGCTCTGTAGAGTTGAGATAGCTGAGTGAGCTACGAGGCTTTAGAAACTAAGCTGTTTGAGTTCAGATTGAGTTGATTTTTTAGATATCTTGACAGATTCGAACTTTTAGTGGCTTCTGTTGAGTTGCCGTGAAGCTGCTTGGACAGTAGACTTGAGTTAGTTGCTACTCTCTTGGTGAGATCTGTTGAGGTTTGAGGTACTAATTGAGCAATGTATTAAGCAGTCTTTGATATCAGTTTTGGGAATATTTCTGTTGTGTATTAACTGTCGTGTTTGTATTTACTGCTGAGTGATTGTGCTCATATCTGTTATGTGCGTGTGTGATGTTATGAATTGATTAAGCATGAGTCTGTTGTGCATTCATGCATGCATATTGAGCCTGATTCCTTTGAAAGATGAATTTCTTTGCACATTGTGATCGGCCGGCTGAGTCGTCGTGCCTGAAAGGTCCAACGTTGATTTTGATGTGGTGGCCAGCTGAGTCGTTGAGCCTGAATACCACACTGCCTTGTGATGGTCGTCTGAGTCGTCGTACCTGAAGATCACAAGATGATCATGATTGATGAGATCTGCACAGCTGAGTCGTTGTGCTATTTGCCTACCGATGATTCTTGGTAGACCTTTCACGCATTGAACGATAGATATATTTCATTGTCTGATATGATTTATGCTTTTATTGTGCTCTTCGTACTGAGATTTGACCTCGTTTATTTTCCCTGTTTTGGGCTGCCTTGGTTTGTGTTGGCCTTGGCAGGTTCTTCAGGTAACCAAGCTGGACAGAGTGGAGCTTCAGCTGGTCGATCCCCTTTTTTACCCAGTTGTATTGATATTTATATTGAGCCAGGGGATGTCATGTGCCTTTATGTATGTTGGGGATCGTGTGTTGTTGTTGTTTGAGTTTTGAACCAAACTATATTTTAAGTATGAATGTATTTTGAAATGATATTGGATCAGGCCCTTATTCGAAAATTTGTAGCCCATATTTTTATGATGCTTCCGCATATTTATGATTAATTGTTGTATTAGCGCACGTGGCCTGGCATGGATAGATCTGTTTCACTTCAGCGATGAGTTCCCAGTAGTCGAATCTGATGCTCAGTGAGATTTTAAAGAGAAACGAGATTCGAAATAAAGTGAAACCCGATAATGTTCAAATCTGATTTCAACCAGATATGAGTTTAAAGGACGAAAAGTTTAATTTTAAGGATTTATGGCATAGATAATACATGGTCATAACGGAAGGATGACGGCTGCTAAGACAGTTGCCCTTTCACCAAGGAAGGGTGAGCAGTCATCGAGAGTGTCGATTGCCCTTTCATATTGAGCTATATTCTAAAGACTGAATTCAGAAGTAACTTGATCAAGTGCCAATGGACCTAAGAAGAGCTTCTAAGCCATAAATCTAAAGAAAATAATGATGGGATCTGCGTTATTTCCCCACTTCCGAGTTTACGAAAGAAAGTTTAAGTTTAAATGTATTCCTTTAAACTAAGTTATGTTAAAGTTCAGAAGTCTGCCTGCATTAAGTGATTTTGATATCTCAGATTTTACTCGCTGAGCCCCTAGGCTCATTAGCTTTTAAATGGTGTAGGTGGGACAGATCCGGGGCAAGCGGGTGGTGGAAACTGAATCAGCTGTTGTGTTTATCAAAGGACAGCGTTCTCCGTGTCATAGATCTTTGACAAATCTGTATTAGATCCATTACAACAATAGTAAATTCATAAATAATTTCAGATTTTGTAATATCGCACTCTGCATTATATATCAAATCTGATGTTTAGAATCTGTTTCCGCTATTTAATTACTTGGCGCCATTATTAGTGTTTGCGAATAGAAATTTATTTTCGTGTTATAAGAAATACAGATTATAACAATTGTTATTCAGCCATTCTTTTCTTTTCATTATTTTAAATTAATTCAAATCTATTGACCCCATGGGTTTGGGCGTCACAAGTTGGTATCAGAGCATGGTCCTGAGATAAACACACGCACTTCCAGTTGGAACAGATTTCATCGACCGTTTCTCCAGAGCTGTGAGTTTATCATATGTTTCAGAGCATTTGTCTTTAAAAATTAGCATGTTTTGATAATTATATTGTGGTGGATTACGGGCTATAGATTATAAAATGTATGGCAGATGAAGAGGTATAAGGGGTAATCCTTTAGAAGAAACCAGCCCTGACAGTAATGCTAGCATCGCTCAAATCCTAAGACTGCTGGTAGAACTAACCGACAGAGGTAATGGCCAATCTTCTAGCATTAGAGGACCAAGCCATGATGATCCTCAAGAGAAGTTCAGGAGGCAGAAGCCGAAGGAGTTTAGTGTACAACGGATCTATTGGTTGCTAAGATCTGGATTAAGTCAATGGAGGTTATTTTTTATTACCTCCAGATGCAGATTTGGATAGGCCTAGGTGCGCTATCTACATGTTGAGAGATGATGCCATGATTTGGTGGGAAGGAGCTAAGTTATCTGTGGATTTGACAAATCTTACTTGGGCAGATTTCAAGCAAGTGTTCTTTGAGCAATACTTTACAGCAGACAAGAGGTCTGAGTTGAAGAGGGAGTTGCTGACTTTGAAACAAGGAAGCATGACCGTACAGGAGTATGTGCGGATGTTTGAAAGAGGGTGTTACTTTGTGCCTCTTATAGGTAACGACCCAGAGGAGAAGCTAAGCCACTTTTTGGAAGGATTAAAACCTATGTTCAAGATGAATGTTAGGCTATCTGTGCCCAAGACTTACATAGAAGCAGTGGATAGAGCCCTGCGAATTGAGAGAGACTGGAAGGATGTGGATGAAGAGAGGCATCAGAAGAGACAGGCCTTCCAGCAGAAGGATCAGAGGCCGTTTAAGAAGCAGAATAAGAACCAGCAGAGGTCTCAAGAGCAGAAACCTCTATCGATCCAACCCATTAGTGCAGTTCCTGTCAGCAACAACAACCCGGTGTGTCCCAAGTGTCAGAAGACTCACCCTGGTCAATGCAGACTTGCCCAAAGACAAAGCAGACAAAATGTCTGCTACAGATGTGGTCGCCAGGGCATGTTATGAAGAATTGCCCAAAGACAAAGCATCTGGTGACCAGTAGGGCTTATGTGATGACAGCTGAGCAGGCCAATCCAGATTCGACAGTAGTTACGGGTAAGATCTTGATTGCTGGTTTGCCCTCCATAGCATTGATATATTCAGGAGCTACTCATTCGTTTATAGCAGCCAAGTTTGCTAAGAAGTTACCCATTAGACCTGACCAAGTAACTATAGGCTTTTGTAACAGTACCTTCGGGAGAAGAGTTAGTATCCCATAATTTGTTTCAGGATTTAGAACTTAGGCTTCAAGGGTGTTTGATTACTGCAGATTTGATAGTGCTAACGATGCCTGAGTTCGATATGATTTTGGGAGTGGCCTGGTTGACCAAGTATGGAGTAGTAATTGACTTTAGGTTCTGGACAGTAGTGGTTAACCCACCCAGAGGAGGCCCCTTTAAGTTCGAAGCCAATCAGATTTGGAAGCTTCCGCGTATTATTTCGGCTCTTAAGGCTCAAAATTGTTTGAGGAAAGGTGGGGTAGGATTTTTGACAAGTTTGTCGTCTTAGAAACGATTAGTAAGCCCCAACTTTCAGATGTGGAGGTAGTAAATGAGTTTCCCGATGTCTTTCCAGAGGATAAACATGGACTACCCCCAGAAAGAGAGCTAGAATTTTTGATTGACTTAGTACCAGGAGCAGCCCCTGTATCCAGACCACCCTATCGCCTTGCTCCATCATAAATGAAGTAATTAAAGGAACAGATCAAGGATCTGTAAGATAAAGGGTTTATTAGACCGAGCACGTCCCCGTGGGGAGCCCCTGTTCTTTTTGTTAAGAAGAAAGATGGGAGTCTGAGGTTATGTATACATTATCGAGAGCTGAACTAGGATTGAGGATCTTTTTGACCAACTGAAGGGATCGATAGTATTTTCTAAGATTGACTTGAGATCTGGTTACCACCAGTTAAAGATTAAGGCAGCAGATATCAATAAGACAGCCTTTAGAACTCGTTATGGCCACTATGAGTTCTTAGTGATGCCTTTTGGTTTAACTAACGCTCCATCAGCTTTTATGGATTTGATGAATAGAGTTTTCCAACCCTTTTTGGATCAATTCATAGTTGTGTTCATAGATGACATCTTAGTGTACTCTAAGACCAGAATTGAGCATGTCGACCATTTGAGGACAGTGCTTCAAGTTTTGAAGAATAAGCGATTGTTTGCCAAATTTGGTAAGTGTGATTTCTGGTTGGAGAAAGTAGCATTCTTAGGTCATATTGTATCTAAGGATGGATTGGAGGTAGACCCAGACAAGGTAGAAACTGTTCGTGACTGGCCAGTACCCAAATCTGTTTCGGAAGTAAGGAGTTTCTTGGGTTTAGCCGGATATTATAGGCGATTATTCAAGGATTTTCAAAGATAGTAGTTCCCTTGACCTCGCTAACAAGGAAGCAGGTTAAATATGACTGGACCCCAGAATTCCAATTCAACATTGACAAGTTGAAGCAAGCATTGATAGAAACTCCTGTGCTAACCATGTCATCTGATCAAGGAAAGTTTGTCATCTACACAGATGCGTCCCAGTCGGGCTTAGGTGTTGTACTGATGTAGGACCGTAAAGTGATTTCCTATGCTTCCAGACAACTTAAGGATCATGAAAAGAACTATCCCACGCATGACTTAGAGCTGGCAGCTGAAGTCTTTGCCCTTAAGATCTGGAGACATTACCTTTATGGGGAGAAGTGCGAGATATTTACTGACCATAAGTGTGACGCCCGAACCCACGGGAATCACGAATTGGGGTAAATAAAAATTTTCGAAATAAAAGAAGGGCTAAAGGATAATTTGTTATAAGTTGTGTTTCTTATAACTTAAAAGAAATCGAAACACAAGACAACTCAAAGACTAGCAGATACTTATTTGCACGCCAACTACTGAAGACATTTGCGGAAAACAGTTTTCATTGATAATTGCAATTGCGATTTACAACAGCTGCTATTCTATGTAAATATACAACCGTTGCCACTGATCTAATACAGTACATTCTAAAAAAAATAATCATCAACTATGACACGGAAAACGCTGGCTTTTGACAAACACACACCACCCAGCAGCTGATTTCAAGTTTCACCTTCTGGTCGTTCTCCAGCTGTCGCACCTGCACCATTTTAAAAGCTAGTGAGCCTAAAGGCTCAGCAAGTAAAACCTGAATAATAACAAGTTTAAATACGCAGGTAGACATCTGACCAATACATACATGTTTCATAAACATTTCTTTCTTTAAACGTGGAGACAGGGGATAATAGCCCAGATCTCATTATCAATATCCTTTCTTTAGATTTATGGCATATAAGCTCCTCATGGTCTGTGTTGCACTTTGATCAAAATGACTTCCGATACAGTTTTAGCATATAGCTCATATGAAAGGGCAGTCGACATCTAGACAACTGCTCACCCTTCTCCTTGGTGACCGTCAACTATCTATGCCATAATCTTAAAATAAACTTTGTTTCATTAACATCCTTTCTTTCTTTAAATTTCTTAAACATCATCGGGTTCCATCATTTAAAACTCTCGCTTCCCATTTTTAAAATTTTACTGAGTATCGAATTCGACTTTAGGAAACATAACATTGAAATGAGACCAGTCGCAAGAGAAACCAGTCGCAATGAATAGGAACCAGCTGCAAGATAGGAACAAGCTGCAAGATCTTTTACTAGGAACAATTGTATTTATTGAAACGATGTCGTTGAAGTAAGTAACAGATATGATGACTTAAGACTATCTGCTGACATTTTGTAACTTAAGGGAACGACGTCGTTAGCGCATCAACCAGCCGTAAGAAAGAGCGGTAACATACATGAGACCAGTCGCAAGGAATAGGTATAAAACGATGTCGTTGGCACAATAAACAGCCGCAAGGAATAGAGATCCAGACGCGGTGAACAGTACCAGTCGCAAGACTAATACCAGCTACAATGAACAGTACCAGTCGCAAGACTAATACCAGCTGCAATGAACAGTACCAGTCGCAAGACTAATACCAGCTACAATGAATAGTACCAGTCGCAAGACTAATACCAGCTGAAATGAACAGTACATCTGCTGGTTTTATGAAAACAACGCAACTGCTGAATTTAATCAACGAAAATGCATTTGCTGGTGAACAGTGCATCTACTGTAATTTATGAAAACAACACAGCTGCTGGAATTTGGCTTTATATTATAACATCAAAACAACAACTATGCTATCAGTCGTTGCCTATCAAACCATACTTTATAATGATTCAACTAGCAACTACTGATTACATCGTTATCAAATTCTGATATTATAATTACTGTAAGAAAGAACATTCATAAACATTCTGGGAATAAACTCAAATTCTCAGTACTTTTAAAACATCATAATCTTTCTGGAAAACATTTGGAAGCATAAAAACATCATTTGAACCCCATCTTTCTTTCCTTAATCATGCGTAAATTATTTTAAACATGAACTTCAACATATCTTAAACATACAGGCAAGCAGATCCATAAAATCATCAATATATGCTTCAAATGGTATAGCAAAGGATCAGATTTTACTTGCCTTAAACAAAGCTTTGCAACAGCAACCGATTCCTGCAGAAATCTTCTCTTTAAGCAACGCACGAACTCTTCTGGAAATACTTTGAAGAACACCTCAAGATTTTTATTTGCAAACGATAAAGATCTTACTTTGAAAACAGGTTTTTATATGAAAGGGATTAGTGGCATGCTACTTGTGAAATCAAGCATGACACACTTATAAAATTTAGTAAAATTCCCTTCCTCTCATTTTAATTTGTAAAACACCAAACCTTTTCCAAAAGAAATCATTTGACCTCCTTAAAAATATTTTTCAATCGATTCAAAACCAGCTCGTGCATCACTCTTTGGAGTCATCTGCTGGAACCAGCCGCAACGCATCTTATGTTCTGAAATCAATAAATCAGCAAATACATAACATTTAAAATTGCCATTTTGGCCCATGAGATTAATAAAATGCATAAATGTGGTCCTATGGATTTTGGGACATTACAACTCTACCCTCCTTATTGAAATTTCTTCCTCGAAATTTACGTACCAAATAAATATGGGTAAATACTTAGCATTTCAGCTTCTGTTTCCCACGTTGCTTCTCGCTCCGACTGGTTGGACCATTGTATCTTAACCATAGGAATACTACGTTTTCTTAGTCTTCTAACTTCTCGGAGGAGAATTCTTTCTGGTCGCTCTTCATAACTTAAATCCTGTGTTAACTGGATTGGTTCATGACTTAATACATGCGAAGGATTGGGAACATATTTCTTCAAAGCTGATACATGGAAAACATTGTGTACTGCTGCCAGCTGCGGTGGCAGTGCTAAACGATAGGCTAACGTTCCTATCTTCTCCAAAATCTCATATGGTCCAATATATCTTGGACTCAACTTTCCTTTCTTTCCAAAACGCATAACTCCTTTCATTGGAGCTATTCTCAAAAATACGTGATCACCTATCTCAAAATTTAGTTCCCTTCTTCGATTATCTGCATAACTTTTCTGCCGACTTTGAGCAGCCTTCATTCTTTCTCTTATTTTTCTAACAGCTGCTGCTGTTTGCTCCACAACATCTGGTCCTAAACCAGCTCTTTCACCAACTTCATCCTAGTGAAGTGGTGTTCTACACTTTCGACCATACAGAGCTTCATATGGAGCCATTTGAATCGAAGCTTGGAAACTGTTATTGTAGGCAAATTCTACCAGTGGCAATTTCGAATCCCAACTTTCTGAAAAATCCACAATACAAGCTCTGAGCAAGTCTTCTAAAATCTGAATCACCCTTTCTGATTGTCCATCAGTCTGGGGGTGAAACGCAGTACTGAATGTCAGTTTTGTACCCATAGCTTTATGCAAACTTTTCCAAAAAGCTGATGTAAATTTAGGATCTCTGTCTGATACAATAGAAACTGGAACTCCATGTAGCCTCACTATTTCCTTAACATATAATTCCGCGTATCTGCTCACCTCATATGTTGTTTTGACTGGTAAGAAATGAGCAGACTTAGTGAGTCTATCAATTATAACCCAGATGGAGTTATATCCTTGAGCAGTCCTTGGTAATCCAGTCACAAAATCCATCGCTATACATTCCCATTTCTATTCTGGAATAGGCAGTGGTTTCAACAATCCAGCTGGTCGCTGATGTTCAGCCTTCACCAGCTGACACGTCAAACATTCAGCTACAAATCTAGCAACATCCCTTTTCATTCCTGGCCACCAATACAACTGCTGGAGGTCCTTGTACATTTTCGTACTTCCTGGATGTACTGAATATGGAGCTGTATGAGCTTCTTTCAAAAGATCAGCTCTTAAATCATCTACTTGAGGTACCCAGATTCTGCCCAAATACCTAACAATTCCATCTTCTGAAAAATAGAGACTACCGCCTCTTTCTTTATCTTGTTTAACCCATTTCTTCAATTGTTCGTCTTGCAGCTGACCTTCTCGAATTTGGTCTAACAAATTTGATCTTACTGAGAGGTCTGCTAAAATCAAATTACTACTGCTGCTGGACACTATCTCGAGTCCAAATCTTTCAATATCAGCTGCCAACGGCTTCTGGACAATCAGCTGCGCAAGTCCTACTGATTTCCTGCTTAGAGCATCAGCTACCACATTTGCTTTTCCTGGGTGATAACTGATAGTACAATCGTAATCTTTAACCAGCTCCAACCATCGCCTCTGCCTCATATTCAATTCTTTCTGGGTAAAGAAGTATTTCAAACTTTTGTGATCTGTGAATATCTCACACTTCTCCCCGTATAAGTAATGTCTCCATATCTTAAGGGCAAAGACAACAGCTGCTAGTTCTAAATCATGCGTTGGGTAATTATTTTCATGATCCTAGAGCTGTCGGGGTGCGTATGAAATTACTTTGCGCTCCAGCATCAAAACAGCTCCTAAACCCAACTTGGATGCGTCAGTATAAATTACAAATTTTCCTTGATCAGTTGGCATGGTTAACACAGGTGCTTCAATCAATGCTTGCTTTAACTTCAAAACTGCTTTGACATTCAACTGTCCAATTATAATTCACCTGTTTTCTTGTTAACGTAGTCAGGGGAACAGCAATCTTAGAGAATCCTTGGATAAATCGCCTATAATATCCAGCTAAACCCAAGAAACTCCTTACCTCTGCAACATTCTTTTGTGCTGGCCAGTCGCGAACAGCTTCAACCTTGGCTGGGTCAACTTCTATTCCATCCTTAGAAATTATATGGCCTAAGAATGATACTTTCTCCATCAAGAAGTCACATTTTCTAAATTTGGCAAACAACTGCTTATCTTTCAAAATCTGGAGATGATTCTTAAATGTTGGACATGCTCACGTCTGGTCTTAGAATACACTAAGATATCATCAATAAATACAACTACAAACTGGTCCAAAAATTGTTGAAAGACCCTATTCATTAAATCCATAAAAGCTGATGGAGCATTCGTAAGTCCAAAGGGCATAACTAAGAACTCGTAGTGATCATACCTGGTTCTAAAGGCTGTTTTATAAACATCAGTTGCCTTAATCTTTAATTGATGGTATCCAGACCTCAAGTCAATCTTAGAAAAGACTACTGACCCTCTCAACTGGTCGAACAGATCTTCTATCCTAGGTAATGGATACTTATTCTTAATCGTCAATTTATTCAACTCCCGATAATCTATACATAGCCTCATACTTCCATCCTTTTTCCTAATAAATAAAACAGGGGCTCCCTAAGGGGAAGTACTTGTTCTAATAAACCCCTTCTCTAACAGATCTTGTATCTGTTCTTTTAGTTCTTTCATTTCTGATGGAGCTAATCGATATGGTGGTCTAGATACTGGAGCAGCTCCTGGAATTAGATCAATTGAAAACTCTAACTCCCTGTCCGGTTTTAATCCCTGGATATCTTCTGGAAAAATCTCAGGAAACTCATTTACTATCCCACGTCTGGCAGCTGGGGTCTATCAGCCGCTACTAAAGATGATAAAATTGAAGGGACTTTACTAACATGTTTGGCTAAAATCTGAAATGAGTCCTTCCCTGGTGGATTGACAACTACTGTTCGTAGCTTAAAGTCAATTACTACCCCATATTTGGTTAACCAATCCATTCCCAAAATCATATCAAATTCAGGCATCGGCAGTATGATTAAATCAGCAGTAATTTGATGCCCTTGAAGTTTGAGCTCTAAACTCTTAAACAATTCGTGCGATACCAGCTTCTCCCCTGATGGTACCGACACACAATAACCTATCATTACTTGCTCCAGCTGGATGGGCAATTTCTTAACAAACTCAGCAAAAATGAATGAATGTGTTGCTCCTGAATCTATTAAAGCCAGAGAAGGAAATCCAATTATCGAAATTTCACCTGTGACTACTGTCGAGTCTGGATGAGCTTGTTCAGCTGTCATAACAAAGGCTCTGCTGGTCAC